>OY294050.1:8370540-8514081 GCA_958510825.1 Brachypterus glaber
CCCAAACTTTTTTATCTGTAGGTTTTTTGACATTTTTTTTAATCTTTTTATAAAGAATTTGGGAAAATGCAATTTACTATTTACTAAGAATAGTATATCATGCAATGCGTAGCATTACATAATATGTAAAGCCGTGAAAATATTATCTTCACGGCTTGTTTATTTATTATTTTTAAGCGAAATGAAACATTAAATATTTTCAAAAATAATTATTATGAGGTTTTTATTTCGTTTTTTCTGTTTTGAATTTTATCAAAATTGTTTCCTGTTTTATAACAACATCCCGATTTTATGGGTGTGACAAATTTTTGAACTAACCACCCAGTGCGCATGTCTTTTTCTATGATGATAGAAGTGTGGTTATGTTTCTAACAAAATCTGTAAATATAAATATTTAAAAGATGTTAATTATCTATAAAGAAGAAGAATACATGTAATTTAGCAAAATTAATAAAAGTATGGAGTTATTGATTAAATCAGTGGAAATTTTGAAATATCTGTCCTGGAGGTAAAAATGTCAAATGTATATATTGAAGAATAAAATTTATGAAAAGAACGTATAAAAGAATAAGTTATGTAGTTTCAAAATTTTATTTAAATGAATCTATTTCGCCGAACTCGTAGCAAAGCTTTCACTGCGGTCCTCATCATAATCCAAATTTTTATCCTATATCTAATGTTATACTACGAGCTACTCAATGACAAAACAACAAAAGACAGCAAAATATCATTCTTAAAATCAACTACATATTTTAAAGAAGAAAGCACTAACACATATCATATTGTTGAGAATAACGCAGTACACCTCAAACTAATTGAAACAAAAAAAGATTTTATTGATTTCAACTCTAGTGTTTGTTATATAAATGGAACCGATTTAAAATGGATGAACCGTAATAAACATATAAATTGGCAATGTAACTGTCTACCTGGATGGCATGGAGCAGATTGTGGCAACCCTGAGATTTTCTGGAGGGCATTATTAGCTTATCGTAAACCATTTAAAATAAAGGGTCCAAGAGTTATTCAACGTAGGATAATATACATACTAAAAGTAGGTGAATTTACTAAAAATATAGCTGATATACGAATAAATGAGCTTTATGATACTATAGATCTGTTTATATTATATGAAAACAAAGATACAGACTTTTTAGCAAATTTATTGAACAATAAATTTTTAAAAGAACATCATAACAAGATCCTATACATTAGAGATGATATTAAACACATCTGGAAAAAAATTAAATCTACTATAAGTAATTTAGAAAAGGATGATGTGATTTTAACAAGTAATTCCAATGAAATAATCCACAAAAATGCTTTAATTTTCCTGAAAAATTATGATGGATGGCCTCAACCAATAAGGTTCAGACTGAAGTGGACTGTATATGGCTTTTTTTGGTTACATCCTAGCACAACTATTATTTCTGGAAGTGCTTGTACTGTGCAATATTTAAAAGACAATCTAGATGATAGATTGGAGAATTTGGTTAATAATAAAACTTTAGTTAGTCCTATACATAAGGGAATAATATTAGGGGACCTGAATCACATAGGTGGTTGGTATTGCGAATTTTGCAATCATCCATCGACTATAGTTGAATATTTAAGATCAAATGAAAACGAACTTGTCAATTGGGAGAAATTCTACAAAGGAAAAATCGATAATAGTTATATTGAAGACCTTATAGGTAATGGTGTGTATATTGACAGTAAAACAGAGTTAAAACGAACACATAAATATTCTGATACGTATTTTGCGCCAAAATATGTTAATGAAGATACATGGCTGTATGATTTTTTAGTTACAAATTTTTATTCAAAATTAGACTACTATGAATAGATGACTAACAAGGGACTCTGAAATGGGCACTACCAAACCGTTACTAATCACAGCTATGGCGCGTTTGATAAAAAATATTTCAAAAATGTAAAAAATTGAGGGGTTTTATACAAATTTAATACAGCAGGGTGGACACATTTCATATTTTGAAATTACAACACAAAAAAATCAAAATATGAATGGGGTCTATGTAGTAGTAGTAGTAGCAGTGTTGGGCGCCAATGCTGCCGTGCTAAGCTGAAAGGTCCTATCTACATAGGTTTAACATACACAGATAGGACCTTTCAGCTTAGCAAGGCAGAATGGTGGAAATAAATAACTGAAATACGTAATATAAGGTTACATTTAATAAATATTGATATATTTTCTAATATAATATATTCAACTTCAACATACATTGAAAGTAAATAAAAGAATCTCGCACGCGGCAGCTGGCGCGTGGTTTTATTGGTTAAAACACTCGAATGTTGCGAGAGTAGGGATGTAGAAAATTAAACAGGTCAGTACGTGAGTACTTGCGATGGAGCGTTCAATGTATTGCAATGGACCGTTATACAGAATTATTTTGTTTTGAGTCCTACCCTGTCATTAAATCCGTTGTTGTCACGTGCGTTTGTTTACACTTACTGTATTTTGAAGTTGAATATACTATAGAAATAGTCATCCTTTTCCTATTAAGATTCTTTATACAGGGTTAGTTAGAACTAGGGTCATTAATTTTAAGGGGTGATTCTACATAGGAAAATATAAATAAAAGTTACGTTTTGAGGACGAAAAATTAAATACTAAAATGTTAAAAACCAAAATTTCAAAAATAATAATAAATATATTTATTGAACTTTTTCAAAAGGCTAACGACTGTAGTATTTCTGCCTAATTATTACAGATTCTTTAGATTTAATTGAATTATATAAAAAACAAAAATATTAGAGTATTTAGAAAAATATAAAAAAAATATCTGTATATGTATCTAAAATAAAAAATATATGTAGGTTTTAATTAAGTAGGTTATTGAAAAGTGGTAAGCCAGGGTTTTTCCTTTTCGGGTTTGCAGTGGGTGAAAAGTCCAAAATTTGATTACATCAAAAACTAAGAAAAAAAGTTTCTATACATGCAGGTCGGAAACTTTTAAAGCTACCATGGCCCTAAGGATTGATTTCCTTCGTAGAATCACTCCTTAAAATTAATGACCCTATTTCTGAATAACCCTGTATAGATTTAAAATAAAAATATAATGTATGCGCGTTTCTTTTTCGCGGGGGAACAGATTTTGTATTTTTTTTAGTATAAAAACAAGTGTCTCGTAAATACTGATTAATAAATTATTAAAAATATTTATTTTGTGTAACCTTATGTGACAAGCAGGGCCGGATTCAGGGGGAGGGGGTTTACCCGGGGGGCCCGGGCTCCCGAGGCAGCCGGCGGCGAAAATTTTCTGTTTTCTCCCAGGGGTAAAGCTTTTTTTTTCAGCGGCGAGGGGGCCCGGGAATAAAGTTTCCCTGGGCCCGGGCTGGCTTTGTCCAGCCCTAGTGACAAGGGCAAGAAAGCAATATAAATAAAACTGAACCTGTTCCCATAACCTATCTAACTAGCTTCAATTTGTTTTTATGCAATTTTTTGTAATTACTGGTGTGGTAACAAAAAAGCTATGTCTCTCATGTTACATGACTCATAAATAATAAAAAAATACTAATACAAATGAATGAATCCTGGTCAGAATAGTGTTGGGTAAATCAGTTTGCCTGGTTTCTATAAAAATTAAAAAAAAAATAATGAGCTCTTATGAAAAAAAAATCCTAGTTTTAAAATAATTTGTTGGCAATTTGTTTTTTGTTTGGTTGCTATAATTTATTTTGTTTGTACACACGGCGCACTCACATCTCTACTCTTTTACATCTCTGCTCTTTCACATCTTTACTCTTTTACTTCTCTACTCGTTTATTTGATGTCTCTGTATATAAATAAAATTATTTTTACTAGTACACACTGTATATATGTCGTATTTTATTTATAATAAGTTATTAATATTATTAATAACATTGTCATACTATTCCCTTAACCTAACATTTAAAATTATGACAGTGTGTACTAATAAAAATAAATATATTTATATACAGAGACGTCAAATAAACTAGTAGAAAAGTAAAAGAGGAGAGAAGTAAAAGAATAGAGAAGTAAAAGAATAGAGATGTAAAAGAGCAGAGATGTAAAAGAGTAGCGATGTGATTGCACCGTACACACTAGTCTTCATTGTGGATACTATTAATTAATTAATTAGCTTTATATAAGTCCTAAGAATATCTGTGATAGACTAAGGTATTTTAAGATATGATATGTTTTAAATAAATCAATGCACTGATTACAATTAAAAATAATTTTGTTTGAATAAAATATTAAATGAAAATAGTCTTTTTATGATTTAGTGGGTAGTAGTAGTAGTAGTAGTAGTAGTAAATTTTTGGGTTGGCCAAAGCCGGACAACTAGGCCATTTCTGGCCCTTTTTGTCACCCCAGGCAATCCCAGCCATTTACTAATTTGAGTCCTCCTTGAACCTGCCCGTCCTTTCAATAAAGGTCAGGATATTGGCCCAGGGGAGATCTCTTAGTTCCTCTTGGTCGAGTCTTTGAGTTTCAAAGACTTGCAACCTGATCCTGTCGTATCTGACACACTCGGCTAAGTAATGAGAGGATGTTTCATCCTCTTCGCACTCTGGATATAGCGGACTCTCTAGAATCCGCATTGTTGCCAGGTGCTTCCTTAGGACCCCTACAAGTTGTCTGAGTGCAGTTCTTCATTTTTCCAGCAACCAGTCGGTCTTTGATTTGCTTGTGCCAGCCAGGAAGTCCCTAGCTTGCCGGCAACCGTCGACCGCCCTCCATTGCTCCTTTAGCTTGGTATAAGCCCACTCATCGCGAGCGGTCTTTACCTGCTTCCTTGTAACACCCAATATAGGTTCCGGCCCCGTGCAGGCCATCCCTGATCCGAGTCTTGCAAGTTCATGATTTAGTGGGTAAAAAGTGTATTACATAAATACTCAGAGCAAAGTAGAGTTTTTTTTTTAAGCTATAAAAATAAATAGTAAAAACACAACAGCTTTTATTTTAGTGCACTAAAAAGAAGAAAACAAACTTTCAAGTAAATCAAACCCATCATTTTGTTACATTATACAATTTTATATGATATAAAAGCTTGTCGCGAGATTTTTTATAAAAGAAATTCACACAGGAAAATCTCGCGACAAGCTTTTATAATCATATAAAATTGTATAATGTAATAAAATGATGGGTTTGACTTACTTGAAAGTTTATTTTCTTCTTTTTAGTGCACTAAAATAAAAGCTTGTTCCTAAAAATGTATTTTTTACTATTAATTTATTTTTTCTTTTTTTAATCGTCAAAATTTTGTAGGATACAAACTTTTTTTCAAATAGGGGCGCCGAACCAGAAGCTTGCTTCAGGGTGCCGAAATGCAAAGGCCGGCCCTGTGTATTATTTAGTGCATGGTAATCCTTACATGCAAATTTGTTTATGATTGACTGACAGAAATTTTGATGACTAAAAAAAAAGCCTCACATCTAAAAAGATGTGGTTAAAAAAGGGATTTTTTTAATTTTAGGGATGGGGAGGTTGGGGGTAAATTTTATATAAAATTGTATTGTCATCAGAGATAAGCATGTGTACCGAATTTCAGCTCTACGTTTATAAGTGGGTGAAACTTAGCCTTATACGCGTATGGGGGTGATGGGGAGATAAGGGGGGACGTAAAATTTGTTGTAAAATTTTATTATCACTAAATGAGTATGTAGCCTAATTTTAGTTTTAAATTAACTTGTGTGGGTAAAAAATGTTTTTTTTTTTTAATTTTAGGGGTTGGGGGAAATTTTTATATAAAATTGTTTTGTCAACCGAGTCAAGCATGTGTACCAAATTTTTGCTTTCTAAGTATATTCTAAGTGGTCAAAAAAGCCTTTGGCAGATTTGCTCTAAACAAACATACTAACATTGCAAGTTAAAAGTTTGTAAAAATAAATATTACTCACCAATTATGTTTGAGAAGGGCTAAAGTTGTTCCTAAATATGGCATCATAAAATACAAGCTAAACTGATGTGCTTTCCAAAGCTTTCCGTTAAGTTCTATAATATTGAAAGCTATAATAGAAATAGCAATTATAACACTCTGTCCAACTTCTAACCCATTCACCCCCGCTAATATATTAATAGCATTGGTGCAAAAAACAGCTAACATGCCCATGTAAATGTAATAAAAAATTCCCACATCCAGAGAGAATCCCAGATAGTCCCGGAATGGCTTTGGAACTATAATTGTAGTAGAATTAAAATTAACATAGTATACCATCAGTAATGGTAAGGAAGCAATGGTGGGCAACAGCAGTTTGTGCCTCCATCTTAGGTCTAGTACATCATCGGCGAATCCTAGAAGTAGCATACAGCATATGGATAAGAGAGCAGCTATAAGTTCCACAAACTAAAAAAAATATGTGTAGTTAAACCCTTTATTAAAATCAAATGAACATGTTTTACCTCATCATGGGGGAAGTCTCCATTAAATAGCCTTGTACTGAATGGAATAGGAATAAATAAGAACATTGTAATCAAAAACGTACATCCTGTCACTACCCCCAAAGACTCAGGCCTAAAAAGAAAAAAAAAAAAAAGAAAATTTTAAAATCTTATCTAGGCTAAAAAAATTCTAGAATGTTATCTAGAGCCTATTTTAGATGCCTTACATTCAAGGGTTTCTATATGCAAGAGGATCCAGATACTCGAGATACTGGAATAAGAAGGCCTGGTTTTTAATTTTAATTACCAGCATTAAATTTGGTATTTATTAGCCTAAAGGGCTACACAGCAGTTGGATATACTGTGCTTAAATAAAGACCCATCAGTAAATATTACTGATTCATCAAATTTTTATCTTGAAAAAGTTATGATGTGTAACTTTTGATGTATACATAATTTAATTAAAGCATTGTAAGAAAGGATGTTCTAAAGATATAATATGCTTAAAATTAAATTTAAATGCCTAATTGTGTATAATTTCTCTTGAAAGACAGTTTAAATAACAAAATAGACTGAACATAACCTTACACTTTTTCACTTGTAGTTTTGCTCATATCGATACCAAACAAGTTGGCTTTAATGAACATGTCTTTTAGTTTTGGTATTAATTTCACTGTAATAGAAAAACATGTTACGGACATAACAAAATTTATCACTAATGGAAAAAACATAACCCACGTATCATTCGTTTCCATGTCAACATCTGCCGCCATTTTTTAAAACTGTCAGTGTTACGTCAGATTTGACAGATTTATGATATATTTTTGTTACTTGGAAATATTTATGTTCATTATGTTGGCAGCTGTTTCCAAGTATTTTATAAAAAATGATCCAAAAATAATCATTTTTTGGATATATTTTAAATTAAAATAAGAAATTTTTAATTACTAATTAATTCTATTCTAAAAACTGTTAATTTTCTTTCCCAAAAATTATTTTTTATGCAGAAATGTGTAACTGGTGTAATCAGTCATCCACATGTTGGCTGCATGTGTTACTAGATTATAACCAAAACACACGGTGCACTTGATTTTTTTGTTATTAAATATATTATTGACAAGCAGCATCCATTAATTTAGAATGTGAATATATTATCGATTATATTTTACAAACGTAAGTATTTTTATCTTAATTAATAATTAATAAATTTAATTTTAATATTTAAAATAAAAATTATTTTAAAATGTCTGATTTAACTGAGGATATAAAATTGTTTGGTTTTATATACTTATATTTAGGTTTGGAGCCTGTTACAGGGTGCCTGTAAGAAAACATAAAACTGCACAGTAATAATAATGGTTATTAATATCTAACAAAGAAAATATACCTATGCCTACTTCGTTATGTTTCAGTACCATGCACACTTTGGCATGTACCATTTTGACTGTCACTTTGAAATATGTCACCATGACATAATTCTCTCAAACTTCTACTACTAGACCTAGAAATTTTGTTTTATGTTTTTGTTTTAAAAATGAAACAAGATTTAGTAACTTTGTACTTTTGTATAACTTTTTAAACCACTGGCCTGTGCCTGGGTAGGCTTTTGGAGCCCTGAAAATTTTCAATACTTAAGTATAGCCTAGCCGATGCATAGCTTGTTAGGTAGGAAGTACTGGAGGGGAAATTCTCCCTAAAATATATATATTTTTTAAAATCTTGAATAAAATAAACTTTTACAAATAGGTAAATTTAAAGGTCCTGCTTAGTGAGAAGTTCCAAAGAAATCGGTTAATATGATGTTTGTTAACATGGATCTAAGATATAGTATTTTGTTTTTTTTTATACTTAGAAAACTATTTTTTTTTTGCTTTCTGTTATCTCAAAAAAAAAAGGCGCGGAAAGTCTTGTAGGTATATATGAAAAAATTAACCTGCGAGGTGTCAGCCAAGCAGGTTAATTTTCGAGAGGGCAATATCTGTTTACCCATGAGTGCCATATAAGGTTTTATCCAATAAATAGCTTAGGAACTCATATTTTTATTAAAAATTTTAATGAAATTTACAAGAAAATAATTTGACAAGTGACAGTTGAGTGGGTAAAAAAAATAATTATCCACTCAATAAAGTAAAAGCCATGCAGGGGTTATTATTGAGTTTATCTATTTAAAATAAAGCTGGTAATTGTCTTATTATCTGTATGTATTGGATAAACGCATTTTATTTTTGAAATTATTTCATTTGATTTTTTTACCTCAAATAAAAATAGCTCCTATTTTTGATACTAAAATATACTAGTTATTTTTTTGTTTTATTTTTTAATTATTTTTTGTCTTGTGTTTATGCTTTAGAGGTAGAAGTATATTTTAGTTAACAGCTTGTTAGCAGTATTTTTAACCCTTAATATTCAAACAATTTTCTTATAGTTCTTAAAGAAATGTTTTTAGATGGCATCTAGAGTACCAAAAATCCACCTAAGGGAACCCCATATGAATGCTGCCATTTACCTGAAAAAAGCCATACATTTTCAAAAAGAAAAAAACGTCTCAAAAGCATTTGAATATTTTGTTTTATATTTTGAAAACATTGACAACCCATGTGACTCTGCTAGTTCAATACAAAATGCATTTACGAAAATTGTTTGTGAACTAGGGGCATGTCTGGAGGATATTAATAATGTTGAAGAATTGCTAAAATGTTACCTGAAAGCAATCAATCTGTTTCCAAATAATTATGTTATTTTGAATAATCTGGGAGGATATATGTTTCGGTAAGTTTTGGTAAAATTTTTCATTTAATTATAATCATAAACCAAAAGATATTTTTTTTGATCATATATTTGTACTTATTCATATTGAAAGAATTTATTATATATTTGTAAACAATCACTATTATTTTCTTGTCAGGTTTTGATTTAAAAATTTTGCCGTAATTTTCTACGTGGAAATCAGTATTTCAAAAGAAAGGTTTAAACTGATAAAAAGAAACAAGCAAAAGAAAAATATCTAGTTGGTGTTTTCTATATTTATATTGATCATAAGTGCTTTATATATGTGCGTCTATTAAATAACGGGACCGGCACAAAAAATATGCTTAAATAAGGAAATATTGGTTTTCTAAATTAAGATACGTGTCAAAAAGGATAGTTATTTCTTTTTAGCGTTGGTGAAAATGACATTGCTCGTCGTTATTTAGAGGCAGCGTACAAGGCGAACACAAACTACCTGCCAGCAGAGAAAAATCTTATGTATTTAAGATGGAGCCAGTTACCAAGAAGTTATTTTAAAACTTTAAATGATAAAATTCGAAATATGGCTTACAAAGAAGCCATTGTTGATGCCATTAATGAAGGTTACACCAATGTGGTTGATATAGGTAAAATATAATATGTAAAAAAAACTATAATTATTTTTTCGTTTGTTTTTTTAGTAATAATTTAATTTATTCATATTTTCTTATATTTGAAGGTGCTGGCTGTGGATTACTGAGTTTAATAGCTGCACAGCATCCGAACGTCAATGTAACAGCGATAGAAATGAACAAAACGGTTTATAACATCTGCAAAGACGTTTTAAGAGAGAACAACGCCAATCATGTAAGACTACTAAATTGTAACTCGACAAGTTTGAAAACTGCACCAACCCCGTGTAATTTACTCGTAACTGACATTTTTGACGCCGGACTTTTCGGAGAAAATTGTCTGGAGTCGTTGATTCATGGGTTACAAAAGATTGTAACTTATCCTAAGTTTAGAGTTATACCTGCCCGTGCAACGATGTATATTTCAGGTAAGAGATAGGGCAGGCGTGCCGGTTTTGTCCACCTCACCAGTTAACTGGTGAGGTGGCAACCTCTATTTTTATTTAGAATTGAAATTACCTAAAAACGTAAATATCCGTAAAAAATAAATACGCCATTTTTTTCCCCTATTAAAATAAACAACTTTTGTCCTACATTTTTTCTAAAATGCATATATTTCGAGATATTAAAGATTCAGGTTAAAAAAATCACCCTGTATATATATTTTTTCTATCACGACCTCACAAACTCTACTGTTTTATGTTATAAGAGTTGTTATATGTTATATTTCGAGATATTAAAGATTCAGGTTAAAAAAATCACCTTGTATGTATATTTTTTCTATCACGACCTCACGAACTCTACTGTTTTATGTTATAAGAAGTGGTACAGTCCATTTAGGTTATGTTGCTATTGTTTTTTGAAAAAATATAAAATTAAAATTCGAATTCTCTTCTAAATGAATCACATATTTCAAAAACCCCACATGTCCAAAAACAGCGGACTTGTGTGGTTTCTGTTGAAAAGAAAGATATATATTAAAGAAGTGGATTTTTGGTAAAAACCCCAAAAATGTGGACATGTGGGGTTTCTGAAATATGTGATTCAAATGTTACAAAAATTTTTCTAGGCATATCAAATGGTTATTTATTAAGTAAATACCGCCTTTTAAACGACATTAGAGTATTAAATCTTGAAAAAGAATGCATAAAACAGGCATTTAAACTTCCATATGATGCGGAATATCTATCTTACGCTCACATGAACATACGTTATATGTCTCCTACTGAAGAGGTCTGTAAAATAGATTTTACCGACATAAAACAGTTAACAAGACTTTTAAATGAACAAACGTATTTAGTTAAATTGGACTGCATTGAAACGGGGTGGCTCCATGCCTTTGCAATATGGTTCGATTTAAATTTAACGGACAGAATTAAAATTACAACGAATCCAAATCACGAAGACTTTGTAACATGCTGGGAACAAGCTATAGTACATATCGAACATCCTATATATGTTTACCAAAACGATGAAGTTATTTTACAGATAACAATGAAAAATAATTCTTTTCAAGTGAAAATAGTAAACCGGCAAGAAAACTGTAAAAAATGCTACTACGTTTCGAATGACGTTATAACATTTTTAAACGATGAAAAACTGGTCGAGTCTGTTATAAAAGTATCCGAAAAATTTACTGACAATGATCTCACGGTAGTTGATATGAATAACACGCCGTTGTTCGGATTTCTAATGGCAAAAAAAGGTTGCACGGTTTACCAAGTTTACAAGAACCGGTCCGACCTCGAATTTTTCGAACATGTTCTAGAACTGAATAAAATAGAGAAAAATAAATTTATTTTTCTTCATGATAAAACATGTTTGGATTTCATTGAACATATAGATGTTATTTTTGTGGATCCTGTGAATTTAGACGGTTCTTTGAATAGAGTTGTGATACCTATAAATGAAAATAAACACAAAAATATGGTGGTTTTACCGGAAGGCGTAAATATAAAGACCCAACTTATACATTCCTGTTATTTAGATTTTGCAAATAAGGTTATGGATGAAAGCACATTAAACTTCAAGATTGGAAAGTTTGTCAATAAATATTCGGTAAGTTATCTCCGTTTCTTATGTTCAGAATAATCTTCGCAAATCTTTGGTTGAAATGTGTTATTTTGAAATAAAATAAAAAACAGGCTATTATTAACAAATCTAAAAAAGCTTATTTATCCAGTGGGCGAGCCTGTGCTGTTGATATAGTAACTACGTGACCAACTGCCAGCAGGTGTGCAGCTAGTTAACCAAACCCTTGTATAAACCAAGACCGGTTTACCAACGAGTTTCAAAATTATTTTTGGTACTCATTTAAGTTAAAAGAACTTTTTTATTTAATATTTTAGGGTACTGAGCATACAAACATCGATTATATTACATTCGTTCCTCTTTCGAATATTTTCACCTTTAGAATAGAAGGTGATTTCTACGAAAAATCTATAAGCATCCCAGTAAAATTTGATGGAGCCCTAAATGGTATTTATTATTGGTACGAAATTATTTTCTACAAAGATGTAAGTTATGTTACAAGTCAAAGTTGTCATTATAAAAAAAGCTGCGCTTTTTTGGAAAACCCTAAAAAATTGAAGGTTGGAGATGTAGTCAAGGTATGTGTTAAGCGAGAAGATTCCTTTTTGAAAGTCTACTGTAAGTAGTTTTTATTTATTTTGACAAGATGTGCCCTGAGCAACAAATACGGTGTTTTTGTTTCTCTGTATTTTGTTTCCTATACGAAAATATTAATATTGATACCATCTGATTCCCATTTTTACGGGTTTCTAAAACGTAGGAAATGTACTTCATACGCTTCTTTTCCCATTCCTTGCTACGAGGTCTACTGATTTTAGAGGCGGGTCGGGAGTCACGTCAGATCAGTTGACTACATAGCATGGAATGGAACAAGTAGCTTCTTCGCATAATTATGATCGATCTTCTTAGAGGTAAGTCGATTGATCCTTTAAATGTCTACCGTTATAAACTCCGCTCAGAATCTACACTGAAAATTTGTTACCGTAGTAAATACTAAACGTTTTGGCCTATTTGAAACCCCAGGCAACATTTGTTATTAATTACAAGTTGTCCTTCCATCTCGGCAAGCTGCTGAAGCCACAACGCACTATTAGTGCGTATAAATTTAGTCGTATTTTTATTTCAGCGCCCAAGAACCCAACCAACCTTATTTTAAACGAAATACTAAAGAAAATCTTTGTTAAACTTTTTAAGTTAAGTAATAATCAAATAACGCCTTACGGTATAATCACAAATATTACAATTTTCTCTTGGTATTTTATTATTACAGGTCCACAGAATCAAGTTTAGCGGCATTAAAATTTTTTTTAGCCTGTCATAATATTTGAGTGACCCCTTAATCCGGCTTATCCGAGTTATCCGATCATTTTCTAAAAATTTGGTTGGTATTAGAACCAAATTAAGCCGGTTTTAAGTGAAATTGCGTTAAAATGATTACATTTATCTTAATTATCCGGATTACCCGGCACTATCCGAGCGTCAAATTAAAACGGAACCACCTCATGAATGTCCTCTTTAAGTTGCAAAAGATTTCATCAAATTCCGTTCATCCGTTCCAAAGTTATGCGGGAGGAAACATAAAAAAAAACAAAGTCACACGTTGAATTGATAACCTCCTCCTTTTTTGGAAGTCGGTTAAAAAGCGCAGCATTTCTTAAAATACACTAAAAAATAGCACTTTCTGAAAACGTATTTTAATGTAAGAGATTTAGCCACAAAAAGCTACGTAAAATAGACACACTTACCTGCTTCATTAGAATCCATGGTATTTATTTATAACTGTATAAAAAAAAGGAAAAATAGCTACTTGTAGGCGGAGGAGGCTGAAAAACAAAACTTGCACTTAAAATGACTACTGAGTTTCGACCGATCGTAGTGGAGCTAGGAATATACGGGGAGTGGGGAATATAAAGCATCTCATTTAACAATCTCTCGACTGTTCATGGACAATTAAAAAAATTCCAAATCATTTTTAAAAAGCAAGAAGAAAATGACGGAAGGGGTAAGAAAAGTCTTAAAAAAGGAAACTAAAGCATTAATATACAAATGTTTTGTTTTATATGAAGAGCAGTGCAATGCTTAATAAAAGTTTTATAGTAAACGATATGGCAGAATTTTTTTTAGCAAGTTAAAATGAAACTGGTTCATAATTTTATTTAACAAAATATAATTTTAGTTTAGGTAAAATTTTATTTAATTGGCATTGGCACATTATGAATAAAAAAACTTACTTTTATTATAATTTTTGAAAAACTTCTACTTTTTAAAAACATTAAAATGTTTTGTAAGACGTAAAATGACAGTCAATTTAATATTAACGTCAAAAATTACATTCTCAGATAGATTCTACGCCGAGTTTAAAGATAATACAAAGAAACAAAAACTTTCTATACTTCGAATATGACTGTGATTATATTTATTTTAACAATATTTGAGACATGAATTAAATAAATATTAGGTTTTAATTTAGTAAAGCAAGAACTTCTGCAATTTTAAATGAATTTATTACAAAAATTTCATTGTTAAAAAATATCTTCATGCTATATTTTTACAATGATTGTTTTTAATATAGTTTATTTTAAATTGTCGGAGGCCTGATTGTTTAAAATTGATTAAGAAAGAAAAATGAGAAAAGTATATAAATTTGTTATATAATTTAATATTTTAATATTTGTTTTTTTTTTATTAAAATTTTATAGTTAGGTAACTACAATTATTATAATACTTGTATTATATGTCCGTTTAAACTGTTTGTTTAAAGATATCAGTAATTTTAAAATGGTTTATATATTTTTAACGTATTATGTTTTATTGTGGCGCCAAATTTACGCATACTAGATAGAAAAAAAAACAAAAGACTTGGTACTTTAGTTTTTGGTACTATGCACTTGTTCTAGTATTTCTGGTAAAAGGAAAGTACCAACCAATAAATAATTTAATATTTACTTTTAATTTTTGAAAAGACTAGATAGGATCAAGATAACTCTACATCTTGGATAGGATACATAAAAAAATACATTAAAAGTTAGGTATGTATACAAAATTTGACTGATAGGAATGGTAAAGCATTAAGTTAAAAAATCGCTGTAGGTATGTTTCAATAGTTTTAATATTTCAATATTATATTAATATTTTGGGTATGTTTCATATTGAAATAATATCTTTTACAGATAGTAATTCAATTAAAAAAAGAAAAATAATTTATGGCCTATTTAGTTCTATAGAACGATGGAAAATCTTATTTCTTACTAAAGTTTATTTTTTTAAACCTTCCCGCTTGTAAACAATCTCGAAATCACCATAGCAACGTAAGGTACTCATGCGTCGTAAGCGAAATGACTAGGCCCAATTTACACAACCGTAAAACGTTGACGTGCCATTAACGAGAACAAAACAATGGTTTATTCCTCTAAATTATTCGAATAAAAGCGATTTTATAAGCAAATTTTGTTTCTACAGGAATACAAAACTGTTTTTAGCCACAGCTTTATCAATTCTCTTTTTTTTTACATCAAAACATCATAAAAACAAAGTAAGTAAAATATAAAAGTAAAAATTATAAATTTTGTTTACGTTGACATTCAAAACAAGCCACATGCTTCAGTGTAAATCGGACTTTGTGGAGTATTTAGCGGAAAATTTAAAATAACTAACTTAAAAAAAATAAACTTTAGGGATATACTTCTGAATATTTTACATGTTGTTATGTATTTTTTAAAACAAAGACCACAGTTTATTAAATGCAAACATATATTACAGACAAAAATTTTATATTCCATCATTCAATCTGGAAGATAAACCCTACTTTAAATTTTTACCCACGGATAAAATCTAAAAAATGACAAAATTTGTCTATTTAATAGTAAATTTTGAGTACCTGGTAAATATTAAAAAGATAGCAATTTATACATTTATATGCTCAGTTTAAATATAAAAACTACCCCCCCCCCTCAAAAAAAATAGTAATTGATGTTGAAAATCGGTGTTATCTTTGATGTTCTCGAATATATATTTGTTGTTATTTAATCTAAAAAAAATTAAGCATTATTAATAAATATATATTATCAATATATTGTTTTAAATTCACTCATTTTGTTTCTTTTTTTATTATAAATACCTCAAACATACAGGGTGAATGATAGGTCGGTCTGTAAACTACACTTTTTTTAAGAAAATGTGCTTAGAATGCCAAAAATAAAGTACTTTGACAAAGAGGCTTGAAATTTTGACAAAAAGCTTTTTGCCACCTTGAAAATCTTAAAATTTAAGCCTCTGGGTCAGTGTTCTTGAAATATCTTAGTGTAAAATTATTTTGCAAGCGATTAAACCACTTAGAAGTTATGTAGTTTTTGGCACTCTTAATACAGTTCCTTAAAAATGCCCTATTTTTTATGGTATTTAATGACCAAAAATTATAAATTAACCTACATTGCGTCCAATTTACCTATTAAATATAATATTATAAAATTATTATATATTTTATTTTAATTTATAAATAATTATTATAATTTTTGGGTAATGATAAATGTTATTTTTTCCTTTAAACTAAATGTGTAAAATTAAATGTCAGATATATCATCAATAAATGTATAAAAATTAGAACAGTTTATTATTTTAAAATATTGTTCCTATAAGTTACATATATGTTTGTATATTCTCTTCAATAAAAGAGCTTATAATACTGTATAAGGTAATAAATAAGGTAAATTACACAATAAAATATTTACATTTTCTTTAAAATAATTGTACTAACTAAATAATGTTCAAGCACTTCTGTATTTATAGTCCTGTCTTTTTCAGAATGCGAATGGTAGGAATTATCACGGACAAACTTAATATCATTCCTTTTATTACTACGGCGTATCACGAAGCGAGCGCTAGAACGTTGCTTGAATTAAGATACACCGTACTTCCATAGGAAATTGCGCTCACTCTAAATGAATTCAACAAGAATACCAGCGAACGGCGCGTCGTAACTTAAAATGTGTACAGTCAACATCTCATAGGCGCCGTGTTTTGTCATTTCATTTATTTTTTCTGTGATTTACAAGTGATTTTATAAATATTAGTATGCCACTGGTCGAATCCACACTCCAGCCGGTATAGGGAACTACTTGATACGGGCCGCATTCGCATTCTTAAAATGTCACGACTTTAGCAAGGTACTGATTTCTCTTTTCGTTTACTTCTTGATATAAAATGATCTAAAGTCCAAGCGATAGTTGTCGTATAAGTACAAATATTTAAAAGATGTAGTGTTATCGTGTAGTTTTGAACTGCATCTCTTATCCAACCTAAAATTGTAATAAAAACATGGATATCAGCGATTATTATACAAGAAAATTATTATTTAATGAGTAAAAATTGATATTTATAATTATTATGGTTCAAGAGTATAAATAAAATTGTAAAAATATTAGTTTTTCTACTACCTAATTAAGTGCTAGCTTACATATTATCTACCATTGTCAAGGCTTGTTTACCTTGGCAACCAATAAAATCGGTGAACTCATTTATTATTGACCGTTGTTAAGCATTGTTTATTGACGACGGTCAATAATGAATATTTTTTCAGGCACTACTAACTTTTTTCAACTTATTTGTCAAAATGGCAGCTATGTTATAATAATTTTTAAACTTTATTTTTAACTGATAGCTAGCTAGCTTTAGGTAGTTTAAAAAATAGTATACGCACCACGTATGCGAACTGCCGTAAGTGTTTTCGACTGATTTTTTGCATCGACTCCGTCTCAGCAAAAAAAACTTCAGTCTCGAATACTAAAGACTTAGTTCGCATACTAGGTGTATAATACACTATTTTACCTACAAACGTGTAAAAATATTAGGTACGTTACACGGAATGAGAAATTCAATTCAATAATCTTTTCTTCTTAGAATGTTCTAAGAATATTGTTGGAAAAAAGTGTGCTATATTAAGGTTAGACCAGTTAACCTAGTCGGTTTCTATTTTACTCACCAACAGCTGGTCCCAAAATAATAAAAAATAACCCACTTGTGGCCAACTGAATACCAGAAGCCGCTGGTAACCGTTCCAAAGGCACGTAAGTCGGTATGACAAGGGCCATAAAAATAGTCCTTAGTCCCTTGCCTGCCCCAATTATAACTGCTACTAAAAGACTCCAGTGATAGGTTTGAGTATGAACCAAAACTATAAAAAAGACATATATTTTTTGCACGACCGGGACTAAAACGTTATTTTACTCCCTCTTTTGCGGGAATAAACCTACTGTTTCACTCCCGCATCTGTATCATGTTATCCACGATAGCAAGATAATTTTTTTATTTGGATGGCAATAAATTTAAAAGTGCCTCTGCTACATGTTTCTCAATAACCACCAAGGGGTCAGCTTCGATAGGCTGCGGCATATTTCATCAACAACCATTATTACTTTTTCTTGAAAACTTTGTAAAATTTGTTCTGACAGCGTGCCACATTTAAAATACTACGGTCTTTGGAAAAACAATTGAAAACGCAAACCTGTCATTTTGCGACTCATGGATATTGTTTTAATTTTAATAGTTATTTATATACCAAGAGACTAAACTGGCTGTTTTAGTCCCGCTGCATTAGTGTATATACACTATTTTTTGCAGGACCAAAAATAATTTAGGTAGGTAGATAAAATTAAAATTTAAAACCACGCGTCTAAAATCGGTTGTTTTATTTTCGTAATTTAATCAAGATACCCGTAAATTGCGAAAAGTCAGTTTCATGGCTATCGCGATTTCAATAGTTTTTTAATATGGTTGACACAAACGTCAAAAAAATGGACTAAGATGATAAATTTTAAGTTATGTATAAATTGTTATAACAATGTTATTTTTAGGGGTTTTCTTTGTTAAAATCAAATAAATTGGTTTGAATTGCTAATTTATTACAAAACACCACCAAACCTAATTTTTGAACCAGCAAAGCACATAGTAAGTATAATATTTTAATATTATCAAGGTTGCCGTGATTTTTATTCCCTAGGGAGAAAAACGGCAAGTTTAGTCCCGAAAATGAAAGCGTAAAATTAGGTTTTAGTCTTGGTCGTGCAAAAAAGAAATTTTAATACGAGTAGGTACGGACGGAAATGCTACAATTTTTACTTGCGTTATGTACACTAATATAAGGTCAAAGTACAAGGAGATTTTAGTGGAAGTTTTGGAGTTAAAAATGGATTAAGGCAAGAAGATCCTCTTTCTACGGCACTTTTTAATTTTGTTTTAGACTATGTAGTAAAAAGAAGTAATATGCAAACAAAGAAAACCATCTACATAAAAAGTCTTCAGTGCTTCGCATATGCAGATGACGTGGTCATATTAGCGCACACAATAAGAGAACTGATAGAAGCAGTAAAACAATTTAAAAAAGAAGCAATCTTGGTTGGACTGGAAATAAACGGCAACAAGACAAAGTATATGGAAGTAGGAACACTAGAAAATAGAGACAGGGATGGTAAACTAGTAATAGAGAGTAACGAAGGACAAAAAAAACTAGAAATAGAAAGAGTAGATAGTTACAAGTATTTAGGCGCTATTTTTCATGAAAACGGTGGAATCGACGAGGAGATCAAAGAAAGAATGAAAAAAGGAACAATTTGCGCAGGAAGTCTCATGTCATTGATTAAGTCTAAGCGGGTGTCACGAAAAGCAAAGTTAAGAGTATACAAGACAGTGATAAGACCAGCGGTAACCTCTACATGTGAGACCTGGACTCTAACAAAGGATATGGAAATGAGATTGGAAGTTTGGGAGAGGAAAATACTTAGGAGAATTTTTGGAGGAAAAAAGGTAAATGAGGTGTGGGAAAGAAGAACCAACCAAGAAATATATGAATTATTTGGAGAACCCATAATAACTAGAATAATCAAAGCTCAAAGGATTCGATGGATGGGGCACATATTAAGAATGAAAAAAGGAAGTATCGTTAAAGAAGTTATGGACAGAAGATCTTTAAATAATAGAGGTCCGGGAAGACCGCGACTAAAATGGAAACAACAAGTGGAAGAAGATTTGGAGAAACTCGGTGTACGAGGATGGACAGATGCAGCCAAGGATAGGAAGAAATGGAAGAAAATAGTAAACCAAGCCCTGGGCCAGTAGGCCTGTTGTGCTTTATATATATGTACACTTACTTATTCTCCCAAATGCCATGCTAAGCACTCCGACCAAAAAAAATGTTTTATTGTCCCAACCAATTTTTCCAGCTAAAAATGGCACACAAAATCTAACCAAGATATCGGTTGCACCTAATAAGGACATAAACGTGGCTGTTTCGTATTTAGCAAAACCGAATTCCTTTAGAATCATTGGTGTCAAAATTGAAAAATTTAGCTCTGCAAAATTAGCTATGGTGATACCCAACATAAGATTGACGTATGTTTTATCTTTAAATAATTCAAAATCGAAAAATATGGAGATTTTTTTCAAAATTCCGATTTTTTCATGATGTTCATCTTCATGTTCAACTATTTGTTTCTGTTTTTCGTCTATTTCCGTTTTATATTCTTCTAATTTCTTTGCTGCCGTTTTTAGTATTTCTTTCTCATTCGGATAACCTGTAGAAAAAATGGATTTAGTAATTGATTTCGAAAAATATACGGTTAGAATTTAATTATACATATAGTTTATAACCCTTACAGCTTTCGAGTATGGTTGACATCGTCGTAAACCATAAAATGTAAAATAAATTAAAAAGAAACCAAAATCACATTAAAATTAAACCATGGTTGGTTTTCAGTATATTTTAGATATTTTTTTAATTTGTTTAAAATTCTGAAGGTTACTTGGAGCTCTCGAACTAGGAGATACGATGATTTTTAAAATCGGTTGGTTAATTATTTGAATATCGAATATCTTACTGTTTCCGTTGGTTTGCTTTTCTTCCTCAATCTTTTCTTGTTTGGGAGGTTTACTTGTACTTGCACGTCGTTCTCTTTTTTGAGGGGTAAATGAATTTTTATACCCTCTAGCATCTTGAAGATTGGCAAATGACGGTCTAGCTGAAGGAAATGCTGAATTTTGAGTCGATGGCAATAAAGATTGTTGCCCTTTGTTGGTTTTATTTGAGGACAGGGATAATCTTGAGCCAACTTGGGATCTGCTTTGAGAATACCAACCATCGTTTGCTTTTAACATCATTGGGGTGCCTAAAAACATTTAAAATTAAATACTAGGTTTAGCAGGTCGCTCTACGCAGCCCCTATAAAAAATGTCCCATAGAATCCTTTAAGTTTTTTATTAATTCTTATTAAAACACCATTAAGGAGTTAAAAAGATTTTATAGGGTATTTTCTACCAGTGAAAGAGGTTTTAAGAAGATTTAGGTGGATACTAAGAAAGAAAAAGTCTGTCTAAGTCTTATTAAATTTTTTAAAAATTGTCTTTAATCTTTTTAAAATGTAAAAAGTTCTTAAAAATTCTTATAAAATTCTTTAGGATTCTAACAAGATTCTTCATACTGAAAACTTATTATTTAACGTAGAATAAACTCTTAAATTTCTCGAACTTATTTCTGAATAACCCTGTATGTTAAACATATAAAGTCCAACTAAGATAGATAATGCGCCGAGTTTATATATGTAAATACATATATGAATATTCTTTTATAAAACATACCAATTGAGTCAAAACAAAATTTATTATTAACTCTTTTAAAACTTGTATAGGAATATCTTTAGACGAATATTCCTATTAAATGCGTTTTAAAACCTTCTTTTTATTCCTTCAAATTTCCACTGGTACTATATACAGTGCGGTCCAAAAGTCACCCCCCCCTTTTAACTTTTGAACTAGTTGAGATATCGACTTCAAATTCAGAACTCTTAAATAAGACAACTTAAACTATCTTTTAGCATATATTTAATACTTTCAGCTCTTAAAATGTGGGCAGAGGGGCATGGGGGCACATTTTTTTAAATGGAAAGGGGGGTCGTGTAATACATCATTAAAGCTTATAAAATTCTCCATTAAACTCGATACTTTTAAATAAAAAAAAATGGGTTGAAAATGGGTATTAATGTCAAAATACCTCTAAAAAAAAACAAATAATTTTTTAAAAATGCCTAATTTCATAATAAAAAATGTTAATTATACTTTTAAACTAATTTTAGTTGACATAAATAAAAATTTATAAAAAAAAACTTAAAAAATCGAATGTTTTAGCATAAAAAATTGGAAAATCAGAACCTTAAGAAACATTTTTAAAAAAATTAAAAATGTTAGTTTAAATAGATAATTTTATAAGCTTTAAAATGCTGTATCACACGACCCCCCTTTCAATTTAAAAAAATGTCCCCCCATGCCCCCCTGCCCACATTTTAAGAGCAGAAAATATCAAATATATGCTAAAAGATAGTTTAAGTTGTCTTATTTAAGAGTTCTAAATTTGAAGTCGATATCTCAACTAGTTCAAAAGTTAAAAGGGGGGGGGGTGACTTTTGGACCGCACTGTAGTATGTTTCCGTGAGAACTTATGAGGTTTTTAAAGGATTCAATGACATTTTTTAGAGGGGCATCCATAAAGGCGGGTCTAGGTTTGCTCAAAAGCTTGTTTCGTTCTTGAGTTACCCAAAATAAAGATTACCTGGATCTGTTATTTCATATCCTGTATAAACATTGTCATCTTCATTATGCAAGTACTGACTAGAGAAAATACTTTTAGTTTTTGAAGCTTTTGCTAGTTTTGTATTATCATTAATATTGATTTGAATTCCATTACCATTTAACAATTTTTGCTCCTCTGGTTCTAGGTTCTAAAAAGCAGAATAATATAATAATACAAAAATAATGAGCAAAAATATGTTCTGAATAATAGTAATTATATACCAAGGTAGAGAGGACTTTTTTTATAGCCGAGCGTATTAAATCCCAAGCTGCGTAGCGGCAAGGGATTTAAGAGTGCGATGCTATAATAATCTTCTCTGACGTGGTTTATATATTGGTAATTTTCACTACTATCACTATTTAACTATTTTTATTCAAATAATAAAACAAATTATTAACAGAAATGATATTTCTTGAAATTTTCATAAAAATCAAGTAGCCTTGATCAATGACATTTGCTCAAATAAATACTTTGAACTGACGTTTAAAAATTTAATTTAAATAGTTTTTTTAATTATTTTTTTTCATAATATTTAGCTAATTTTTGATTGTATAAATTGGTAATACTTATAATTAATTATATTTACTCTGCTGAAAATGACGGGTCTGGGCGGGTATAAATGGTGCATAAACCGGACTTGAGCGGATGAAATTTACCCGCTAGACCCGTCATTTTCAATAGGGTAATAAATAGAAAGATATTTAAAGCTATTTTCTTGGGATTAATTAGTAAAAATTGCACAAAGAACTGAAAAATCTAAAGTGACAGAAATCAATTGTTTATAAAATTTACTCCTACTAGGAGAGAAAGAATTATTATTTCTATAGGTAAAAAAAATTGATTTCAGTCTGAAAACATGATAAATAATGGTATGTTCTAAAGCTATTAGTGAAAAAAATATATTTATTGCTATATCGAATAAAAATATTTTAAATTACTTGTTGATAATGTTACCATATGGTTACATTGAATTCAAATGTAAAAAAAATTGTTACCATATGCTTACGATAACCGAAAAAGGATTAAATTTAACATTTTAGTATTTAATTTTTCGTTCTCGAAACGTGAAATTTTACCTTCAAATGATTTTTTCTCGAAAACGGTTAATCCTACAATATTACAACAAAAGTACCTTTTTTATGTATTTAGACCTAAAGAATCATGCTTCAATAATATTACAAAAAAGTTGCACAGAAACAAATTTGGGGCAATAAACTGATAACTACATGAAATAAACATATTAAGATTAGTTCACCCGCAAAACCTCGTTGCAATATCTCAAAGGGTTCCTGAGTTATTAAATAAAAACGAATTTTATAGCTACTTTCAAAGAGGCTTAGCTCCCTACGGCTTATTTTTAGACATGTTTATAGGAACTTTTTTTCATATTCAAAAATGAGTTTTTTCCAAAGTCGAACTAAAAGTGAGTAACGGCGAACAGTGATAGAGGAAATGCGCCTAATTTCGGATGGTTTCCAAATTTTGGATAGTAGTGTATTTAAGATACTGTCTGTAAAGGTAAACAGAAACCTACTTTTATGTGAAGCCAAAAGTCAAACTAAATCCGTCCTGTAATATGATAACGGTAGAGCTTCTCCCCTTTAAATGGCAGCACAAATCGTTTATATTGCAAATGGCAGTTTTGTGCTCAGTTGCATTATTATGCTTGTTTATTTTATAAATAATCGTTATAAAAGTTCGTGATTCTGTCTTGGGTAAGTTATGATGTTATTTAAGTTGATCCACTATTCATAATTAAGCAATTTGAAAACGTAAACATTCTACAAATTTCTAATCTAAAAAGCAGAAAGTTGCCTAATTTCGGATAGACCATTTTTGTGCATTTGATTCCCAATTTCGGATATCCGCAAGGTAATTATTATTCAGGATAACCAACCATTAATTATTATTTTTATAATGATACATCAAACTAAGATAAACAATTTTGAAAAAACGAAAATTAACTAAGATACTAAGATATTCGAAATTGGGAATCTAAAATTATAGTTCCTATAGTATTTCGTAGAAAATCGCTTAATGATCAATTTACGTCTTAAATGTGAAGGAATAACAAGAAACATAAGCAATGAGATCTAGATCTACTCTTGAAAAAAATTTTTCGGATATGTCCGAAATTAGGAGCCCTTTTTCAAATGCACAAAAATGCGCTGATTTTTTTTAACCGTGTTTTTTGGAAAAAATAAACTGTAATAAAATTGCTTTTATAATAAATCATGGTTCGCTATAATAAGTTGTATCTGGTTATATAAAAAAAATATCAAAAAGTAATACCGAGTATTAAATACTGAATACATTGTAAATGGTATCCGAAATTAGGCGACTTTCCTCTATATTGTACCTCAATATTTCTGAATTTTGTGTGCCACTCCACAGGATGCAACAATAATGAACACATAAAAGCATGCAGAGCAAATGCCGAAAACAGCATTAACGTTCCTTCCATTGCATACTGTTGCATTAAATAGGTTATGATATACGGCCACACGATTGGTCCCAATGCTGTGGTGGTCCATGACAGTCCAGTTGCTATTCTCCTTTTTTCTTTAAAGTATGTGTTTAGAGCTAGTGCATTTGATGATTGGGTTATTCCAATTCCAGAACCTAAAACAAAAATAAAAAATAAATGAAAATAGTTATTTTTGTATTAAGAGCATAACACTGGTGTTCTGTGAGTACACATTCCGCGCGAAAATGTATCATCGCCGATGATTCATCGGCAAGATCACGCAAGAACAGGGCCGTAAGGTTTTTTTTTTTAATATCAATGTCAACAGTTTTAAATATGCATAGTTTCGTCAATTTTTTTGTGAAAAAGGGAATTATGGGCCATTAAATAGTAATTTATGTTGAAATAAAAATACATCTGCCAAGCTTAGGAAATAAACATTAGATTTATTAAATTCCGTTACGTAACGTTTACCTAGACCCCCCCCTCCCCCCTGTCACAAACTGTAACAATTTATCTGACCCCCCCCCCTAGGCGCGTTACGTGATATATGGACAGCCCCTTACAAGGTCGCAGCAATTGAGTACAATTTTCTGCAAATGTGTTGTTGTAAAGGTAAAATCCTAATCACAGTAACTCTCCATAATGCCTTCGTAACTAAAAATATATAGCACATAAATATATAGTGCAAGAAATTGAGATTTAAATCAATTGATTTAAAATAAAAAATAATTTCATATTAAAAAAAATGGCGGACCAACATCTTGTCGCATATAACTGACAGTTGTTTAACGATTGACATGCCGATTGCCTACACTGTGTGTGCGAAAAAATTCACTTTTCTGCTTGCTGTCATGGTAACGAGCAGAAAAGTAAAATACTAAGAAATAGGTAATTTTGAAGTCTGAAATCTTCAATTGTTTTTCTAGAAATGTTAACTTTTCTATTAGATCGTAGAAAAAAGTAATTTTTATACGGATAATAGAATGATACAATTTCTTTTTTATTTTAAAACTGGTGGGTAATTTTATTTTCAAAACAGAAATATATTTTACGATGTGAAGTGCTACAGATTAATCAATTAGGACTCCTAATTTAGGAGATAGTGGAATTTTTCTACATCAGATAAACTACTATTATTATGAACAAAACAAATTTTTAATTCAGTGCCTTTCAATTTATAATAAAGCAAAACCCTAACAAAAATTTTACCCAAGTACCGGCCAATTTAATATGCACTAGCGTAATTAATAACATAATTAGGTTATAGTATACAACAATAAATAGTTGTATATGCGCCAACCACTATATATTGCATAGAATACAAACGAGAGCAGTTGTTTGATTTACAACAACAAACTGTTAAGCGATCAAGTTTTTCTTTTTCGGGTAGAAAGCGAGGTAGGCGTGGCTTGCAAATCCCCAGGGTCGGATTTCCGCTCCTTTCTACGTCACGATCCTCGCTTCAAAACACAGGCAATTCACAAAACGCATCCGTCCGACTCCCTAGCAGATCCTGGTCGACTCTCTACTGCATTTCCAAATTTGGTTTAATGTATTTTAAATATTTATGTGCACATAGAAACTACATATCACATGTTATTACTTGTACATGTACATGCTTATCGTTGGGTATACTTATGCACATAAAAATTTTAGCCCAAAATGCCTACTTTCAATATTTTGGCAAAACATTTATTAGAATCAGCTGACTGTGGCCATCTTTATTAATAATTCTTCCTCAAAAATCTATTATAGTGTATACCTCAAAGTTGTTACAACAACGTTTGGTTATACTATTTTTAGATTTTTCTATCAGTGCGGTTTCTTTGGTAACAGAACTAGTTGCTATGGAAACGAGTACTGTTACCATGTTTCTATAGAAACAATTGTTTCTATGAAAATATTGTAACAGTACTTAAGTATTAAATTGATCAGTGATTGGATAACTTTTTGTGTTAGAGAAGTTTAATACCTATATATTTTGTAAGAGGAACCTAAACTTACCATAAAACATGGAGTACAAAATTATATAGCCCCAGAATGATTTGCAATAAAGTGTTAAAAATAACGATGTAGCAACTAGACAAGATCCAAACATTGCAACTTGTCTGTACGTAAATTTTCGAAAAAGTGGACCATTTAATAGACCTAAAAGAAGAAAATATATTTTTAAAATCTAGATTTTAATGATCACTGTACAAAAGGAATGAATGAAATCTACTCAATAATTTCTCTCTGCTTGCATCAAATTGAGTCCCCTCCAAAAGATAACGTCCATGATACTGCCGCTTAAGGTCATTTTGCAAAACCGCGTAATGTCTAATTGCCAAACAGAAGAAAAAAAAAACTAGTTTTTTTTGGATATATCTGTATAATTATTATATTTTAAACATTTTAAAAAAATACTCAATAAATTAATTTTAAATTAGCTACTCTATTTTAATCAAATATAAATTAAAAAATCATTTGATTATGTGTTTTTTTTCGAAATTTTACATTTTTAATGATAATGATACTATAATTTAGTTAATTTGTTATTTTAATGGTAAAACTAAATATTAAAACACGTTTTAAATATCTTTTTCTATTTTGCAAATCTTATAAGCTCATAATCACCCGCACTTTGCGTGTTCTTATAGGCCCATAAGAGGCCTCTACTTTTTTTTTCTTTTGGGTTGGCAACATACAAAAGCCTATCGCTTGACGTTTTCCGTGCAAATCTTAACGATGCTTTAAAGTTTAATTTTCTACAAAATTTTGTGTTTAGGTTATTTTTTACTGTTGTAAAATTGTGGCTTGATTATTTGCAGCGAAAAAAGGAAGACATGACTATAAAATCTATCAAAATATCATTTGTTCTTAGAATTTTAAACATGGCGAAAACTGTAATGCCAACCCAAAACACAAATTCTTAAATCAGTCATCAATTTAAATGTAATTTTTTTAAAATTTTAGAGTAAAATAGAAAAAATGTATAAAGCACACGTTTTTAGCGCATTAGTACTTTAGAAAACTAGTACTTTAATATACTATTATTATTTTACATAATATATAATATTATTATATTATAACAAATATTTTAATAGCTAACTGAATAAATTAGGTTAAGTCATAAAAATTATGGCCAACTGGCTCTAGCTATCGAATATTTCTAACCGTGATATGGACTTTTAAGTCTTAGCTTTTTAAAATTTTTAAAAATCTTTCATCCCACAGTTGAGTTCATAAATTAACGTGTATAAATTTATACTGCCCTTCTAAGACAATTGTCCCAACTTTCTCAGATTGAACAAATGGATTTAGTATTTTTCTGACAAAAAAAATAATTGTTTTTTCACAGGATATCACGTATTTTTTATTTAAAATGAAGCAGAACCCAACGCCATATTTATTTAAACATGTTTTCAAAAATTGCAAACAAAAACAATAAAACTGGCTATATCTCAAAACATCTAGTTTGCAGATAGGACAACTTGTGTTAGCAAGGCTGTATACACGTTCATCCCATTTAATTTGGAAAATTAAAAAGTTGTACTTGTGTCAAAGTGTTGTCAACTTGTAGATTAGCAACTGCGCGCGCGCGCAGCTGCATGCGCAGTTTTTACTTTCAGTAGATACGCGGTTTTGCAGTTAGACGTTACGCGGTTTTGCAGTTGAACGTTAAGCGGTATTGCAGTATCACGGACAATAAGTAACAACAAAATGTAAAATCTGTCCACCTTTAAAGCTATATTAATCAATCTTGAGCTGCAGCTCATTTTTTGAGTAATATTTCAACATATTGCGGACATTTTTTTAAATGTTTACTTTAATAAATAGTACCTAGACTCAAGATACTTTTTGTACAGTTTTCTTGTATGTGATCCTAAAGGATTTTTTACGTTATGTTATAGGACAGAGTAAGAATCAGTTTTTGTTTAACATAAAATTCAAGACGATAGATCTATTTTTTTAGCATCCAATATGTGGAAAAAATGTTTCTGTAATCTAGTAAATACAGGCTGTAATGTTACATGGCTGTAATGTTACATTTCCACCGGGAAATAATCCTCTTGAGTTTATAAGGCTTAAGTCACATACCCACCCACACTTGCGTTGAATGCTGAATTCATATTAGTGACAGTTGTAGTTTGTGTGTTGGTAATTCCTATATCTAAAAATTTCTCTCCAAATATCAGTCCAAATTGTTGAAACATGGGAAATGTACATAACTAAAAACATAAAAAAATATAAGAAAATATACTTTGAAATTTTGCATCAATAAAAATATATTACAACGCTCTGTTCTGCATGCGCCAATCACATCTGGTACTATGCAGTAGTATTTAGTGTACTGCATTGCAGTCCAAGCCAGAATCATTGTCACTAACAGTAAACACTCACATAAACAAAACATTATTTAAACAAATAAATAACAGTTAAAAAATAAAATTAAGACAGTGTACTTTTCTATACGCAGCAACCGAACCTACTAGCTGGATTAAATTATGCTTTGTCATGTAAATTTAAAAAGGCGAAGGTGCTAATCTTTGGCTTTAATTCTCTGTAAGTTCTTCTCTGTATTTTATTATTATTTATTTTAAGGTTAAGTTAAATGTTTAAACAATTGTATTTTTTTTATACTTATATATTTTTTTATTTCCAATAAAGGTTCGAAAACGACGAAAATCCATCGTCGAAACGTCACAGCAAAATTAGATAACAATTTTAGTCAGATCCAAAGCCCTATTCCCCAAAAATCAAAAAGCTATTTTTTTTACTTACATTACTAAATCCACATGCGAATACTATGAACCAACCCCATCCTCCATCCGGGGGCACAAAGTCTGGATCCCCAACTTTGTATCTTCTTCTTTTATGCTTTTTCTCATCTTGAAATATAGTTATAGGTTTTTCCGATGAAATGCCACCATTCGAAGTCATTTTACGAATGGAGAATAACTATGTAATATCTGTAAGTTTAACAAAATATTAGCCTATAATTTGGAATGCAAATACCTATTTATTTATGGTTGGTTGGAATTAAGTTTAACCAGATTTCCGTGACTTGAAGTTCTTCGAAGCCGAGTTCGAAGCCCTTTAGCACAAAAGAGTATACAAACTTCTTTACTAACTAGGACGTAAATTCAAGTATCTTTGTTTTTTTATTAAAAAAATTAAAAACGGTTTTTCTCAAAAATAGGCTGATAGATTTTTTTAATTTCTGTGTTATAAATTACATAAACGAATTATGAAACAAAAATAAGTAGTATCAGAAAACTAAAAAAAAAAAATGGTTGCAGCACAAAGATTTAGAGGAAAGGTTTGTGCATTTGCCTTCTGCGTATACAAATTCAGCTTGATGTCAGCCATTAGCTTTTTCCTTGGAGTCGCAGCGTGGTGTTTGTAAGGGACAGCTGTGACCGCTTTGGCGGATTTACTCCAGCATCAGCATTGCAATCATTGATATGCACATGACTTTTTTTTAATTTTATGTAATGTCGTGAAAGTGTTCGTTTAATTGTAAAGTTTTAAGTGAGTCGTGATTATTAATATGTGATGTTAAATTTAAATTCAATTTATTTCGTTGTACTACTTCAAAGATGTTTTATAAGTTGGCGCCTGCGCAAACATCACTACAAAGTAAAACGGAGCTGGGAAACTATCCTATAGGAAAATGCCATTATAGGAATTGGATTGGATTGGATTGGATCTTTTTCCTTACTCGCACTCATTATGCTGTCGGTCACAGGTGCCATTTTGTACGCTATATTAAATCGTAAAAATTAGTAGATAATTTCTGGGGACTTTTTATTATAGTTGGTAATATATCAACGAACTAATAACTTTTCTCTCTAGGTTAGGCATTTCATTTGTAAAACAACATATACATTTGTCTGTCTTACTCGCACAGCTTTGTTCTAACAGAGACAACAATAACAGTTACTGGTAATTGTTATTGTTCAGGCTGAATACACCTACTATTTGTTTACAAACAAACCGAGATGTTGGCGATACTTTATATTACCGGTATGCGTATTCTAGGAAAAATCCCAATCTGACAATTTAAATTTCGCCCGACAAATAGGATTCAAAATGGATGCCAACTATATGAGTCATTTGCGTAGACTTTAAACCTTACATATCCTTTTCTCTAAATCATTGGGTTATAAACTTAACTTCAGCTCACTTTGTATTGATTGATAAAATAATATATAGAATTAGAGTATGGACGACAATTTTATTATACCCGTTTATATGTTTCATATATCTTCACACACGCAACTCATGATTTTATAATAAGCACGTGTGGTTTGCATCTAAAGCACCTGATTATCATGTACAAAAATGGTGGGCAAACATTTTAAACATTCATATTTTTTTAAATTTGGTATTTTCTTGGGATTTTTGGGACGATAATTTTTTTAAAATTTTTTTTTTCGTTTTTTGAAGAAAGAAATATTTTAAAAATATTTATTTTTTTTTCGAAAACAGAAAAAAATATATTTTTTTAACATTTATTCTTTTTTTTTTATTGAACCTAGTCAGTGACTAGTAGTCATTCAGGACAAGTATTTTGTTGACAGCAATATTACATCGGCACTTAGTGCTACTAAGAGTGCCGATGTATTGAAATCTTCGCCAAAAAGTCCAAATCTTTGACCATGTTTTTTTTCACATTTCTTGACGTTTTAGACCTTTTCGTCCGTCTTTTTATTTTAGATTTCACGGCCATTACGATATAAAGAACTTTCACTTTCGGGTTTAGACCGTGTTAATAAATTTTCACTTTCCGACGTTTCGTCTCTTACTACTAGAGACATCTTCAGGGATTAATTTGAAACTAAGTTTCGAATCAACTTGTGTCACTATTTATGACGAGTTGTGGTTATTCACCCGTGACGAGGTTTTTCCTATCAAAGACTTCCATATTGCAGGTAAGTGGTAACCAGTGTTTCGTCCGTCTGTCTGTAAACTCGATAACTCCATTTCTAAATAAGATATCGACAAGCGGTTTTTTGCATATTGTTACTTATCGTATTTCGAAGAGCTGATTAGATTTTGGTGGTAAACGATTCGGGGTAAGAATGGGGTAAAACTCCTATTTTTAGCGTTTTTTGATTATAATTCAGGCAGTTATTATTGTATTTTATTAATTTATATTTATATGAAAGAAAATTTTAAATTGGTCTAAAAATGTTGGAAACTTTTTTTTTCCTAAAATGCATCGTTTTCGAGATATTGGCGTTTAAAGCACTAAAACGATTTTTTAGCATATCTCACTTATTTTACATTACATGTTTTCATTACATTACATGTTTGTTTAACCTCGTACTATTCTACTTAATTAAGCATCCCCTAAGTCCAGGACTTGTGTGGGCTAGTAGTAGAGGGAACCACCGGCTTATACTGACTTTCGATCCAGTTTCTAGGGAGTGTCCGTTTCACTTATCGCCTTCGCCAAATTTCAATTATTAATTAACTGAAAAAGGCAAATCGGCGCCAGTGAGAATCGAACTCACGATAGTAGACTTGCTATGCATACGCGCTAGCCACTACGCTATGCCTCCCGATTTAAAAAAATTATATTTTAAATGAAAGCTATTTTTATATACAGTTTTTTGCTAGAATATAACGTTTTGGAGAAACAGACTTTCAAATTTTAATAAATTATACAGTTGTATTAATTTTTTAGTTTATTGCCTGTTCACGTAATAACACAACTTTCCTTTTCATAACGTTTCAAACTAGTGCCTAGTGCCGATGTTTGGCCAACGTGCTTGCAACTGTTCAGCTTCTTTTCAGGTTTTATTTTCCATTTTTAATGATTTTAACTTTCGGAAAAATGCAATATAATATCTGTGATTAGTATTTAATGGAATGCGTAGCATTACATGCCTGTCTTTAAGACTTGTCAATTAATCTGTAAACATTATTAAATATCCCTGTCAAATCAAACCCCACGCACCACCATGCTTCAATATCTTGAGTTGACATCGATAACTAAATTTATATTTGTATTCTTATTTATTTTAAATAGATGTTATTTAATATTATTTAAAATATTATCTATATATTATATTTATAATTGATATTCTTTGATATACAGGATGATTCAGAAATAAGGTACAAAAGGGTGATTCTAGGTCCAAAAATATGAAAAAAAAGTTCATGTTAAAAAATCTATGTAACAAAAGTTTGGGGCAAAAAAGTGACATCGCCCCCCATATTGCACGTCTCTGGTTAAAATCACCAAATCAAAATTACATAAAAGGATAGCCTTTATCAATGCTAAGGCATGTGCAAAAAATTGTTACTGTAGTTCAAAGGGTTCCAAATATATTAAATAAAAACTACTTTTCAGATGTACCATTAGGAGGGTAGTAGCTCCCTTAGGGCTGATTTTCGGACCAATTTTATAGGAACTTTTTTTCATATTTTTGGACGTAGAATCACCTCTTAAAATTGTGTACCTTATGTTTGAATCACCCAGTATTACAATTGTACATTTTTTATTTGTATTGTAAATGGGCTAGGTCAGTAGCCTTTTTGGACTGTATATAGTCCATAGATTGTAGTCCAAACCAGCTGAACAGTTGCAAGCCCCTTGACCAAACATCGGCACTAGGCAATAATTTGACACCTTATGAAAAGAAAAGAAAAGTGGTGTGATCACATGAATAGGCAACCATAATTTATTAAAGTTTGAAAGTCTGTATCTCCAAAACGTTATATTCTAGCAAAAAACTCTATATAGCATTTTTATTAGGGCTTAAAAACAGCTTTCATTTGAAACATATTTTTTTGAAATCGGTTTATAAATAAGTGAGATATGCTAAAAAAACCTTTTACTGCTTTAAACGCCAATATCTCGAAAACAACGCATTTTAGGAAAAAATAGTTTCTGAATTTTTTGACCAGTTTAAAATTATGTTTCATATAATAAATTTATAATAGTACAGTAATAAATGCCTTAATTATAACCATACTCCTTGCAAGTAGCTTTTTTTCCTGGTGAAGTTTTAAGTTAAACTTAATTAAATTGTATTTGGATATTTTTAATTTTTAGGTGCCGCCATCTATCACTTTTTTGATTTTAAATGATTTTTTTTTTTGGTATGATTGACTATTATTTTAATAAAGGTAATTTTTCCTAAAAAATTACGTTGATAGAATGTTTCCTTCTATTTTTTCGATTTTTTTAATTTTAGCCCTCTATAACTTTTTTGGTTTTGGAAAGTTTTCCTCAAATTTGGCACGAGTGAGCTCACTCGTGAGTTCACTCCTGAGCTTTGTAATAAAAAGTAATTTTTCCTAAAAAAATTAGGCAAGTTGATCAAAGATTTTCTTCTATTATTTTTGATTTTTTAAATGTTTAGTCCCACATAACTTTCTTATTTTTGGGGGGATTATTTTCAGTGTCAATAGGCTTCGTGTGCTTGCCAAGATTGATTTTTTCTGAAATTTTGAAGTTGATCGAAATATTCTTTCTTGAGTTATCGTGAAAACGTGACACACGGACGGAGAATCAGACACACAGGCAAACGGACGGACGGACATTTTTAGAATTGTTGGGAAAGGTGGGAAAAAGTCCAAACGTGGTACTTAAGTTTTAATGTAAAAAATCATGACTTTCTTCAAAGTTATATCTTTTGTTTCATACACCGTGTGTTAGTTAAGGCCTACTTAAATACCTATTAAATGTTTTATATTTGTTGTAGTTTTTTATGTTTTTTATATCAGTCATATCAATGATTCAATATTATTAAACAGTGGTAGATATTTCTATACAACAGTTAATACGATTCTAGGAAATTTAAAACAAAGGGGTTAAGTGAGGAAATATAAGTCATTCGTTTATCTTTATTTCCCTATAAAAAACGTATAGAAATTTATTCAAACACATCCGTAATTTCCAAATACGTATTGAAAATTACTTTTTAGTAAATTAACATATTAACCCTTAACCGGTGCGGCATCGTCTGACAGACGTCTGACACGATTTAAATAATATTCTAAGGACCTAATATTGTAAACTGATATTTTCACTTATTTTCAACTTTTTATATTATTTTTCTGCATGATATTTTATTTAGATCAGTAGCGTCAACTGGGGTGACTTCTGACGGTGTGGGTAACTTTGGACATTTTTTCGCAAAACCCTCTGAACCAAAGCACATTACCCCACAACTTATGCACACGTGCTTTGATTGAGTTTTTCGAAAAAGTGTCCGTAGTCACCCCAGTTAACGGTATTTTATTATGTTTTGTATTAATAACTTTCTTTTTTTTTTGTATTAATACATTAATGACTTTCATTTTTACATATCCCAGAATAAAAAAAATATTCCCATTTTTGTTTTTAATTGCTCTCAAAATAAGTGGCATCTTAGACTACACAAGACCACTTAAGGGTTAATATGCGAATCCATTTAAAATATAATTTTCTATTTGTTTTAATAAGACTTTTTTTTATAGAGTTGGTAATATCTTTAAATTTATTTCTTAAAAAATGTACATATTTATTAAAAAATTAATTTTTAGTCTAGTAATATGAACTTTTTTGTGTAGCAATAAACTTGATTTTATCTGTTATAAAATATTTATGGCTGTTGTAGATAATAAAATATTATTTGACATACATTTGAAAAATTATTCTGTTTTAAATTCGTAAATGTGAAGTATTTTCTTTTGTTTTTATTAAAATTAGGAAATCATATTATTAAAAAAAAACAGAAATTTTATTATTATTTATGTGCACACAAACAAAAATAAAATTTCTACATGGCTGTTGGTAACATTGACCATTGTTTTAAACAAATGAATTCTAGCGTCAATTTAAAATTGAAAAACAAAGGAAATTTAAAATTTAACAAATTAAAATTTTGATTACAAAAATAGAAAATTTATGAAACCCAGTTTGGTGTTTCGTGTCTGGAAATCGAAAACAATTAAGTCTATAATATAATAATAATAATAATAAATTTTGCTTTTTTTATGAAACTGTTTACTAATACAGTTTATGACCAATCTAAACTCTGCAGAGGCAAAGCTCTACCTCTATAAATTTCCTCGTATTTTTCAAAAATTAAAAGTATAGTATATTTGTTTCACAAAATCATCCTTTTAAAAAGCTAAAAATGTTAATAAAAAATTTCTTATCTATTAATTAAATAATGAAAAATTTAATTTACCTTAATAAAAATTTAAAATCACAATTTCACACTAAAAATAACCACTCCTACAACGAATTGAAACATTTGTTAGCACATGCGGTTTCAGAATATCACATAAAGTTTTGATTTTAAAATAAAACCTATTTTAGTCCCAAGGTATAGTCTACCATGCGTATGGGTAGTGATACTTGCTAAAATGTGGATCATAAACGTTTCTGTTTGCTTTGTTTAAAACTATTATCGCTAATCTTAATCGTCTGATTAATCAGAACTACTATATAATATATACAGGGTTATTCTCTTCTAAGATCACATACAAAATTTTAGTAATGTTTATTATTACTATTATTATTATTCTCCTTATTTTTGCAAATACATACAATACATAAATTGTTAAAATAAAATTTGAAGTAAAATAAGTTAAGAATTGACAGTCTATAAAAATATATACTGCACGTTTGTCGGTTAATAACCGAAAAATATAGATAACTTTCTTAAAATTTGAAGTACCTAAGAACAGTCTGGAGGTTCAAATACCTTAATAATTAAGGTCCCTTTTGTATGACTATAAATAAATACATTCATATGTAAGTAAATAATATATAATTATATATATTATAATAGGCTCGATAATTGGTTATAGTTGTCTCTTAACTTCAAGTCTCAAGTTGTAACCAACAACTTTAGGGGCTTTAATTAAAGCATTTTCCGAAGAATATTTGGATACCGCTTATCTAAAGGGAACCAAGCGACATTTTTAAAGAAATTTTCTTAGGCATGGGAATAGGTAATACTAAGCATAAAGAACCTATTCCCATGCCTAACAAAATTACGTTAAAAATGTCGCTTGGTTCTACTATTTGGATGCCGCTTATCTAGCGGCATCCAAATAGTAGATTACTCTGGAGCATGATTCACAAATTACATTGACACTTAGCTACTACCCAGTCCGCACATATATGGATGCAACATGGTAAAGAAAGATTTTTTAGGTAACATGTGCCATATTACATGAGACATAACATACATATGTATGCTACATAACATGCCCTATAACAAAAAGATTTTTTACGTTACATGTGCCATATTACATAAGATGTAACATACATATGTATGATACATAACATGCAATATTGCATGTTATGTATCATATATATGGTACGAGAACATACACGATACATAAAATGTTATGAATTCAATACTAAATATGGCGTCTATATTATTTTAATTTTTATAGGTTAGAATCACTAATATTCTTAAAATTGTTGTTAATAATAAAAGTTTTACTCTTAAGTAGTAGAAACGCATGTATTTTTAGACAACTAAACCGATTTTAGATAATTTTAGACAAAAAATTAAAATATATATATATTTTTTAAAATGATTATTTGCTATTTTTTTTCTAAAAATTGGCTTTTTATGTGGCCCATGATTTTTAAGCCTGGTAGAAAGTTTGCTTTCACAGTAAAAATGCACATCGTATAAGAATTTTGCCTGAATGCTACATATAAAGATTTATATACTTTAATTATTAGGTTTATCAAAAAAGACGTAAAAATGTTCACCATGTCTAAATCTATGATGCACTCACAGATTTTACATATATATATGATATATATATGAGGTCTGTTGATGCACTCCATAACAAGTAAAATTCGGAAACGCCTACTTTTATTGTTATGTACCTAGTATGTATCTGATATGTAGCATGTTATGTAGCTGATACATAACTTGAGGCGGAATTGTTAAAGTCCAAGGACTATACATGGACTATAAAAATTACATGTCTGCAACATCACATAGAACAGTGGTTATGTACCTGCTATGTTCCTGCCATGTATTTGTGTTGACTGGGTAAGAGTGACGATGCATCGCGATGTATTGAAATCTTCGCCGAAAGATCAAAATCTTCGACTATGTTTTTTTCACATTTCTCGACATTTTAGACCTTCCTGAGTCGAAATCAGTAAAAAAATTGCGTCCGTCCGTCTGTCTGTCTGCGTGTAAACTGGCTAACACCATTTCTAAAAAAGAAATCGACAAGCGGTTTTTTGAATGTTGTTTTCTCATATTTCAAAGAGCTGATTAGATATTGGAGGTAAACAATTGGGGGTGATGGGGTAAAAATGGAGGTAAAACGCCTATTTTTAGCGGTTTTTGTTATAATTAAGTTAATTATTAAATTTTATTAATTTAGTACTCATATGAAAGGTTTTTTTTTTTAATTGGTCAAAAAATGTTATAAAATATTATTTCCTAAAATACATCGTTTTCGGGATATTAGCGTTTAACGCTTTAAAATGTTTTTTTTTTAACATAACTTACTTATTTCTAAATTATATTTCAAATAAAAGCTCTTTTTAAGCCCTACAAAAAATGTTAAATAAAGTTTTTGCTAGAATATAACCTTTTGGAGATACAGACTTTCAAACTTTAATAATTTATGCAACACTCAGGTGTATTAATGGTTGCCTATTCACACAACTTCCTATTTCATAAGAAAACTAGTGCCTAGTGCCGATGTTTTGACAAGGTGCTTGCAACTGTTCAGCTGGTTTTAAATTTATATTTTCCAGTTAAATGTAAGTCAAGTGGTTCTTAGATAGCAAATCAGTGTTGGACTACTCTAAAATTTAGTAGATTTCTAATTTCTAGGGATTGTTTTTACCAAAATAAATGATACCCCAAAAATTGAGAAAAATCTTTCTGAAAATTAAGATTAATTTATTATGAAGATATTTCGGTGTAAATCGCCAGATTACACTTGTGTGCAACCCAGTGTCGGACTGAACAGGTGAGATAGTGAGAAAAATCTCACGGGGCCCCTCCTGCCTTGGGGGCTCCCCGTGTGATTTTTTTTTTGGGTGGGGACTTTTTTTCTTTAGTTATCAAAATCAAACATTTGGGAGGGGTGTGCTCTTGTTTTTGGTAAAAACCGTCCCGTTAGGGAAATAGCTATTTTTGGGGTGAGGACCATCAAAAATTTGAGAGGTGTGGTTTCCTTGTTTTTGGTAAAAATTGCTAGGGACAAACTATTTTTGGGTGAGGACTTTTTGTTTGTTTTAGTTATCAAAAATTTGAAAATTTGGGAGGGGTGGTTTTCTTGTTTTTGGAAAAAACCGTCAGGGACAAAGCTTTTTTTTTGGGTAACCACATTTTTTTTTTTTTTTTAGTTATCAATTTTTTTTATTTTTGGGGCCCTCTAGGTTATAAATCTTACTAGCCGTGGGCTGCCCAGTCCTACACTGGTGCAACCTGAATAATGTTCAATGTTCAGTGAACATAACCAGGCCCGCAACTTAAAAAAAAATCCACGGGGTGCTGAGCACCCCCTGACAGAATTTTTTTATAATATTTTCAGTGGTGCTCCGAAGCATTTTTTTGTTAAAAGTTGAGAAACCCAAATAAAAAAAACAGCTTTACCCCTGACCGTGAAATTTTTCTGACTAAAAAAAAGGTCCTCCCCTTTGAAAAATTCCCAACTCAAAAAAGCTTTACTACCTCCGACCGTAATATTTTGATGAAAAAAAAGGTCCTCCTCCTCCTATGATAAATTCCTAACCTTTCCAATTTTCCCAAGTAAACAATTTACTGACCAGTTTCCCTTTACCCCTCAATTTTTAAAAGATTCATTTTACGAAATCTGCCACTCAATTTTACCAACTGGACTTGAGCACCCCCTGTGGGGATGCTTAGAACTTATTTCGCCAGGGGGTGCTCAGAATCATGCCAGGGGGTGCTGAGCAGTTCCAGTTTTCCCAAGTAAATAATTTACTGACCATTTTCCCTTTGCCCCTCAAATTTTCCAACATACATTTTACGAAATCTGCCACTCACTTTTTCTCACTGGACCTGAGCGCCCCCTGTGGGGATGCTTAGAGCTTATTTCGCAAGGGTGTGCTCAAAATCATGCCAGGGGATGCTTAGCACCCCCTAGCACCCCCCCAGTTACGGGCCTGAACATAAACTGCTCTAAAATCAATGATTGTATTGGAATTTGAATCAGTGCACTTATATAAAAATAGATAAATAGATATACTTTTTTGATTTTTAAATAATACAGGTGTCACTATTACAATAACAAGTAGATCTTTTAAATTTATTAAAGATTGATGAAAACTTATATTACCTTTAATCATGTTTATATTAACCTTTTTGCTTCTTTTTATTGGAAATAGTGTATCAGATATAGTTCAAAATTATGATCATCTTAACATTTACGAAAATGTATTTCAAACGGTTCCTGTGTCAAAAAATTGCGCAACTGATCTTTCAGCAATGGTGGAAAATTTAAAAAACCCACTAGGTTGGGCAATGCAAAGTAAGTATTTTAAAATTTTCATAATAATGACTTTTTTTAGTATCAGTAACCTTTTCCTAAACTATAGTCAACTATCGTCAACTTTGGATACTTTGATTTTATAGTATACCCAGATTAGGCCAAATTAAAAACTTTAATAATTATTATATATAAGCTTTGATTATAATCAAAGCTTATCCTAGTCAGGGGCGAAAAACAATTTTTGGCCCTAGGGCCACAAAGTTCAACTTTTCGCCCTAAAACATGAACAAAAAGTGTCTCTTTTAGAATTAATCGAATAAAAACTATTTTAAGTCGATATTTTCGATATATGTCGAAAATAGCATGCTATTACCATTTTATGGGAGTATGGTAACCGGAGATCATTTTTTCAAAATTACTTTTTAAGTTATGTTCAAAATTAATGGAGAGCCCCTACCACAAGCCAAAAGCTTATTCGGGGCTCTCCATGACTCTGTATAAATAAATAATAATAAGCAAATAAATAAATAAATAAATAGCATGCTATATTAAGTGTCTGAATGGATAAAAAATAGGAATAATAGGTCGAGCTATATTATTAGGCTAGTTGTGTGCATTTGGGGACGTGTTAAGTAGGCCGGGCCGAATTTTTTTTTTGGAAAATCCAGGATGACTAGTAAAAAAAAGTTGTAGTATTTTTAAAGCAACTGACCTGCAAAAATTGAGATTTAAAAAAAATGTTGAGCCGGGCCCCTTTGGCTTTTAGGTTTTTATTTTTTAATTACACAAAAACCTTAATAATGAAAATTTTTAGTATTGGAAAGTAATTTAGTATAAAGGATTATTCATAATTTTTCTATCCCCATACAAAATATAGGGTTTTTTTGTAGGGGCTGAAAATGTCAAAAAATTACCCTTTATGCTAATATAGGTCAAAAAACTGGTATAGGTACTGATAGCCCAAAAATATTTTTTAGAATTCCTTAATAAGCAGTTTTTAAAGTCCAATAGTTATTTTAGTTAAATAATATAAAGGGTATAAAAAAAATAGTTTCAAAATATAGACCTTCAAATTCAGAGTTTTTGGATTTTTAGGTAAAATCCTGAAAGTCACTCTTTAAACTTCGGACAAAAATTAAGTTATATACTATTTAATATTTAAAGAGCCTCAGGCCATAGGCCCTAAAGACCCCACTGACCTGCTAAGCACATGTTTTAATATTTTATGTGATTTTACTGAAAATTTAAAACTTATAAACTAAAATAATATTAATACTGGGCCGAAAAACGCCGCGGCCTAGTGTTAAGGATGTTTCTACACAATAATAATCGCTCGCCATTTAGTGCCCTAGTTTCAAGCTATTTTGGTTTTCTGGGCCCTCGGATCAAAGTATCCCTAGTTGACGGTATACCGGGTGCCACAAAATAGTGGTACTCCCTATAATTTTTTTGCTTATTAACTTATCAAAATAAAATTTAGAGGATGTAAATAATTAAATAGACTGCATTCTTCGATATTAAAAAAAAATTCTGTGACTTCCGGTTTTGCCAGAAGTTAGCTAAACTTCTCATTTTTAAATGGAACACCCTGTACATTTTTACATATTTTGATTCAGAATTAAATTCTGAATTCATGTTTGTACAACATGTATATTTATTCAAATTTTGACATTTGCCATTTTTTAATTAAAAATACAATGTAGTTATTTTTTTGCCCATAAATTGGCATTGGTATCAATCTTCTAAGAAAAAAATATGTTATTTCATGGTACTATGGTACCAGTACGGCCCGACTAAGCTAGAAAGCAGTAACTCCATTTGTCAATAGTAGCGTTTTCAAAATATTACATCAGAGTTGACAGGAAAACGTCGCTATGCAAAAAATGGAGTTACTGCTTTCTAGTTAGTAGGGCAGAGTATGTTCCCATTTAAAAAAATTTAGTTTTATTGGAAAAACCGATTTGCCTAGTTTTAAAGGTCTCCAAATTGGTTATTAATTAAATAAAACGTTGTTTCACATTTTTCCTAAGAAAATTACTAAGCCCAGAATAAGTTAGTACATTTTTAAGCTAACTAGATTTAAAATTAACATTTAATTAAAAATAACTGTCAAATATTGACAAATGATACATGGTTGTACTCAGAATTCAATTCTGAATCAAAATATGTAAAAATATATAGGGTGTCCCATTAAAAAAAAAGTTGAGGTAATTTCCGGCAAAACCGGACCAGACAGATTTTTTTACAATCCCAAAAAATACATTTTACTCAATTATTTACATTTAGTTAATAAACAAAAATTTATAGGGGCGTACTACTATTTTGTTGCATCTGGTGTATATGATATAATATACTTTTTAGTGCTTGATGCTACAGCAAAATTACCGTCAGGCATATTGTCCCAAAATATAGGTGAATTAGGTAATTTTTACGAATGTCTTGCAGCAAAATCGGAAAACTCTAATATTAGAGGTAAATATTGTTACGGAGGTTTATCATTAAGTTCCCTAGAACATGTTTATCAAGAAAACATTAAAAAACAGGTAATAATTATTTTAAATCTTATTAGGGTAAAACCCCCAATTATTGGCACTTTAAGAAATTTTCCACATATATTTTATTATAACTTATTTAATATTTCATGTTATCAAGAATAAAATATTTTACATCATTTAGTAGTTATTCTATTTTACTTATTATATAAAATTTAAACTGAGATCTTAATAATATTAAAGAATTTTTTAAATTAATTACAAGAATACACAATTTCGTATTATTGGCACCTTTTTGCTAATGATTGACACCCAGATGTTCCTATTATTGGCACCTAATTTTTGCTTTGAAGCAACGAAAATCAATTACTGAGTACCTACTTTTTGTTGAATAATAAACATTTTAGTATCAAAATAAAATATTTAAATTGGAATTTATATCCATAAAATAATACCTTAATTTATATCCATAAAATAATACCTAGTTAAAAAGAACACTTATCTAAAAGAATTATTAGGTTTTTAGACTAGTTTTGCATACAATAAACCTGTCCCAATAATAGGTATTTAATATAATTTGGACACCTATTACTGTATCTTTTGTATAATAGCCCACCCGCTTTAAAATATGTGGCAATAGGTACGTATGTATATTTAACCGTACAAGTAATAAATCTATTCAATTTTATTTTATTTATTCTATTAGTTTAGCATTTTAAATGGTTGCCAATAATTGGAATAGGATTTTTACTAAAGAAGCTAATTATTGGCACCTGTGCCAATAATTAGAATTTAGTTTAATTTTATATACCAATTGTTGGCACCGTCAAAATTAAATAAAAATGTAAAGAAAAATAAAGTTTTTAAGGCTAATTAATAAGTAGAATGCATATACTTACCAAAATTATTGAGAAAAAATAGTAAGTCCATCAATAAACGTCTTTTACTAACCTTCTATTTAAAGCACTTCCTTAGCACAAAATTTAAAAATTCACACTTACGTAGTTCACACGTAACTGCTAAGACTCTACTGCCCAGGGGGGAAAAATATGTTTTTCGCATTTAAAGTATAATATTAATCAATATTGCCACTTCGTAAAAAATATAGTTAGATTAAGGTACCAATGGAGATTTTTTTATATAAACGAAAATATCACTCCAGTGCCGATAATTAGCGAAGTGCCAAATATTGGGGGTTTTATCCTACTACTATTAAATACTTAAATTACATTGAATGATGATTTTCAACATTTTTTATTAGGTACATTTAAAAAATATAACCGACAAAAACAAATACTACACTATATCGGATATTATCTACTATATTAAGTACCTACTATAATATCTAGTTTAGTTATTTCTTAAATACACAATTATTAAACTGGATAATTACAATTAAATAAGTAGTGGCCGTGCTGATAAGACCAAGCAAACTGCTTTTATTAATGGTAAAATAGCCAGCAGCTGTAAACTCGGGCAAATGTTTTTCAATACATGTCGCTGTATAGAACAGTTCTCTTCTTATTTCAGGGCGATCAGAAAATTTTGATTGTAACTTGTGACATATATGTATCGTTTTCTTTGCTTCCTTGACAACTCTTTCGCATATCAATATTATATACATTGTGCTAGACTAAAATAAAGAAAAATTAAACATTAAATCATTGATAATAATTATAATTGATAAATTTTCACAATTAAATATTGCATCAATCTACTTTCGGTTTCGGGCTGGTGGCTCTTGTAAGTACCAAAAGACATTTTTAGACTATATTAACTTCAGTAAAGTGATAAGATTGATGTAGATATATGCGCCATCTATTTCTAGACGTAGACAACTACTCATACTTTGGAGAATTTAAATGCTATTTAAATGCGCTAGCAAGTTGATGTAATATTTAATTATTATTTTTATAATTTCGATTAAAACTAAAAAAAATCCTGTCCTCATAAAAAATTGTTGAACGGATGATTCAAAATTAAGTGATATTTAAGTGTTTTTACTTTAATTTCTAGTTTAGTTTTGATAAGGAGCGCGCGTATATCTTCTATATATTGAATGTCTTCTAAATATATTATAAAACATGCTCAACAACACTATCAAACGCTCCGTTAATTCGAAAACTGGACCAATTGTGCCTAGTTCAGTTTTTATGCAGAAAATCCCAATGAATTCAGATTCTTCGGGTGTTTTGAACAATCTATTTCTTTTTAGTATTTTGTACAATAGAAAAAACTTTCTCTGAGACTTTCTCATTTTAAAATGATTTGATCCCAATGTTTTTTTTTTTTATTTAAAGAATAATAAAAATCATTCGCGGATCATAATAGAGTTTAAACTCTAAATACTATTTTAAAAGTCTGAAAATAATTGTTTTTGGCCTAAAGAATAAACACGTACGTACGTATATTGGGGGTGGGACTAGTTTAGTTCGTGACTAATTAGTCAATGTCAAATGACGAGGAATCCCTATGTTGAAATTGCAAAAAATGCACAAGGGCTGATATTTTAAAGGGTAGATGGTAACGAAACACTCCTGTTAGTTTTTCACCGGGTGATTTGCGTGAGGGGTGTCCGCTATCTTAAATTTTAGGGGTGAGTGCGGTTATCTCGGTAAATATTCATCTTACATTACGATAAAAATGCGTAATACAATTTTTGTTAAGGAAGAAGTTTCCAACAATTTTTGTTAGGATCATTTTTTTATTATTATAATATAACAATCGAGGCTATGTTAACACCCCCAATTGGACTTTTTGGAGAAATAGTTTTTTTTCTCTTTTTCAGTTGAATTATTTATCGGAGGATAAAAGCGTTCATGCGCTTAATTAATTTGCATATATTAAGTATTTTGGTACGGTTACAGAGGGCATGTTGTTCCCTCTGTAATCGTACCAAAATAACTTTGAAAATTCACCTTTATCCTCCGATAAATAATTTGGCTGAAAAATTGAAAAAACCAATTTTACCTCCAACATGACTATTTTTGAATATAACTCGATTGTTATTAACAGAATAAAAAAAAGATAAAAACTAAAATTGTTGGAAATTTGCTCCTTAACAAAATTGGTAATATGCATTTTTACGTAAGATGGATATTTACCGAGATAACCGCTCTCCACCCAAAAATTCAATATGACGGACCCACCTTACGCAAATCACCTGGTGAAAACCTAACAGGAGTGTTCCATTACCATACACTATCAGCCTTTAAAATATTAGCCCATGTGCATTTTTTTTTTAATTTACTATCTATTATTGTCTGGACAAAATAGTTACCCACTTACAATTACTGCAAACATATTAAGTATCACTAAAGCCATTAACACATAAAAATTATCAACCATATTAATTATTACACTAATTAACCACATTATAAGATTAAGAATTTGAAATAAGCAATGCAAAAACTGAAAAATAAACACATATCCAAATATATTACTAGCAATAATTATTGTATGTGTTAATCGACGATGGAAAACTATATCTTTTATTATCCTAACACCATGATCAATTCCTTTTAAATTTATTGAAAAAATGTTAAAATTTAAATTTTGTTGTAATATTTTGTTGATATCCTTATATCTAGCGTTAAAATATACTAGAAAAGCACACATCAACAATAACGTAATCCAAAACTGACACTGTATGTAGATACGAAAAAAAAATACTTGAAAATATACCATTACACCTTGTGGTATGGTTAAAAAACTTATTAAAATCCACATCAAAATTAAACATATGTTTAACAATATAAAACATATATAAAATTCAGCAAACTTTGAATTAATATTGAAAAATGTTGGAATTTCTTTATCAAAATCAATAATGTTGCTAATAAGGTTAGTCCATTTGATATTATTCCAAAATATTGAACCAAAAGTCCAGTAACAAACGTTAAATACTACAACTGTATCATATATATCAGTTATAGATTTTTCCCAATAATTTACTTTCCCTTGATGCAGTAGATCTACAAGCCAAAAATGGTACAACATAGAAAATAAACCAATACAAATTCCGAATGTCCTACGTATGTAATTATTTATAAACATTTGTTTCTCAAAATCAAATTTTGGAGTTAGATATAAAAACATAGAAATTTGATACAGTTTTCTAACAAAATTTGATTCTCTATTTTCCATGGTTAAATAATGTTTTATCCTTGGTTGCTATAGCAGACTAAAAATTATAATTCATATAAATGTAGTAAACAAATATCAATTATATTAAAAGAAAAATAATAATCCAACAATCCAACAATAAAAATATTTATAATAGGAAAATAATTAAAAAAGATACTAAAACATAATGAACAGTTGCAGGCATTAACACATTGACACTAATTTGAAACGTTTTGAAAAGGGAAGTTGCGTAAAATAAGACAATAAATAAATAATTTATTGCAAACAAAAATACACACGTGTACTTTAGGAAAAAAATTGTTTAACATTTTTTAAGCACTTTAAAAAATCTTTCATTTGTATATACCGGGTGTTACAAGACCAAGGTACACCCCCCTTTTTTTCTTTATTTTAAAAGTTAGAGATTTCAAATTTGGAGGGTCTCTTATAGCCATAAATTGTCAACTTTTAACATAAACTGTACATTTCAGCCACTTCCGGTTTAACCGGAAATGATATCAACTTTTGATTTTTAAATGGGACACCCTATATATTTTTACATATTTCAATTCTGCGCTTTATTCTGAATACAATGATACCAAAAAAGTGACATTTCCGATGTCAATGTATTTTTTAATTTAATTTTTAGTTTATATCATAGGTAGGCCATGATTACTTAAAATTACTAGAAATGATCTAAGTAATCCTAGAAAAATACATTTACGCTAAAAAAAACATTTATGCACCATTTTAAAGTTTTCAAAAATGGTTTTTGCTCAAAAACTCAATTTTTTTAAATGGCACGATATTGGTACACTGGTACATTCAAAAAGTACCGCCTTTTTGGAATCTACCAATATCCTTTATTTTAATGTAGGATAAATACAGCCGGTTTTATAAATTAAAATAAATGATAATAATCATATTTTTGATTATTGTGTGATATTAGTTAACAAAGCTGGCTTTGATAACCAAAAAGACAGGATGCCTTTATTTTTATCTGTCAGGTTAAATTTTGTTGATTTGTTTCGGTTTTTTATGTAATCTGTAATTAAAAATGGTTCTAATAAGCGGTCAAGCAGTTTAGGCTGTCAAGGGGGCTTGCCTTTCCGGATATCTTTCAATGTAAAGTAACTGTGCTTGTACAGAATTTTTCTGCACTCCCCATAAATTAAAAGCATGTCAATTTTTTCGTCTCCAGTATAATGTACCATTTTTAATAAACAAAATTATGTATGTTACAAAAACGTTCAAAAATTAATAACACTAAATTTGACAGAAAGCAGAAAGCACTATTTTGTCTTTTTATTTGTCAAAGCCAACTTTGTTAACTAAAATCACGCAATAATTAAAAATATGATAATAATCATTGATTTTAATTTATAAAAACGGCTGTATTTATCCTACATTAAAATAAAGGATATTGGTAGATTCCTAAAAGGCGGTACTTTTTGACGGTACCAGTGTACCAATAGTGTGCCATTTAAAAAAATTGAGTTTTTAAGCAAAAACCATTTTCGAAAACTTTAAAATGGTGCAACTGAGTTATAAATGTTTTTTTTTAGCGTAAATGTATTTTTCTAGGATTACTTAGATCATTTCTAGTAATTTTAAGTAATCATGGCCTACCTATGATATAAACTAAAAATTAAATTAAAAAATACATTGACATATATTTAAAAATCAAAAGTTGGTATCATTTCCGGTTAAACCGGAAGTGGCTGAAATGTATAGTTTATGTTGAAAGTTGACATTTTATGGCTATAAAAGACCCCCCAAATTTGAAATCTCTAACTTTTAAAATAAAGAAAAAAAGGGGGGTGTACCTTGGTCTTTTAACACCCGGTATATACGTAATATTTCCCATTTAACACATTCGCTGCTGTTACTCACACGAGTACCTCTCCGTAGTGCCGACGGAATACCGAGCTTAAATATCTTTAGAAAACGTTCAAGTATTACGTAACGCAAAATTTGATCATTTCGGACCAACACCCCCCCCCCTGTAATGTTATTTTCCAATACATTAACAAGGGCGTAACACTCCAAAATGACCCCCTCCCTAGGAGCGTTACGTAATAGTTGAACGTTCCCTTATAAGCAGATGTAACACATGTTGATACACCGGGACCGTGAGCATAAAGCCGATGTATCAGCATATGATACATCGGCAGCGAACGTGTTAAGCGTAATATGCCTTTTATAGTTTTTTTCCTACAGTCGGTCAAGTAAGAGTGGGTCAGCTATAAAGTGTAGTCGGTAAGAGAGAACCCTGATTTTTTTTGAGGGTATAGTTTAGTGATGAAAAACCAAAGTCAATAACCAGTTTTCGGTTAATCGGTTGCTGAAATTACCTCAGACCGGTTCACGGTTAAAACTCGAAAGCAATAACTAGTTAAAACCGTTTTTTTGTAAAAACATTTAGTTGAAAAAAAGCTTTACCCCTGACAGATATTTTCATGACTAAAAAAAAGGTCCTCACCTTCTCTAAAAAAAGCTTTACCCCTGACTAAACTTTATTTTTGGTGAACTTACACGTTTTAAAACATGAGTGCTGCATACGTCACGGTTCGAGGCTGTCTTACTCTATTTGCATCCGAAAGGTCCGAAAAAGATTAATATTAACGACTTACTAGATTGTGGCTCAACAGGAAAATTGTCGGCTAAGCACGAAATAGTATATTTCTTATGACCTAGTTAGTAGATAGTGCTCATTTTCCACCCGTTGCCATGACAGCGGTCGGAAAGTAAAAATCAGTTGATTCTACATATCTACTGTCAGAGAATGAGTAAACGTCAAACACATAACCTCAAATTGACAAATTAATTTTTAAAATTTTTTGATTTTTTTGGATGTTTAGGTGTTTAGGTCGTAGGAAAGATAGTATACACACCTCGTCGCAAACCATTTTCAGTGGATTATACTATTATGCACCGAGTTCGCGAACCTAGTTTTAGGTGCATGAGAGTGCTTATTTTTTTACAAGAACACAATACATATGTAAAATCAGCTGACTGTCACTTTTCGACCGTTGCCATGGCAATGGGTGGAAAATAAGCACTAACTACTTAACTAGGTCGTAGCAGAAATGATTTTAGACATGAAATAAACAGAATCCTTAATTAACCCTGCGCTAAGAGGCAAAAACAACTGACGCAGAAAGGTTTGGATATTTAGATAGAAACAATTCGTACTCATCCTCGGGCTCAGACTTGAAGAGGCGACGTACAATAAAGAAACCTTTGTTGAGTGAAAATCAGAGAAAAACGACTCGCTTGGGCCAAGGAAAACCTCGATCAAGATTGGCCGTCCCAGTCGCCCGACGCAAACCCTATCAAGCACCAGCTTCGCGGAAAAAGTTATACACCTTAGAGAAGACAGCGCGAGACTTGGACAATTTGGAGGTCTTTGCCGTATAAATATGCGGAAAATCTCGTACGAGTTACTAAGATATTTGCATTGATCTATCTTTCATTGACTGTAAATGAAAAATATTTAGTATAAATAAATTCTTAAATAAACAATGCGTGGCACGCTCTTACTTGACTAACTGATATGTATTTACTATTTGGTTTTGTCTACTTACAATTACTATAATTATATTAAACAACAGTTTAGCCAAAACCTCATAAAAAATATCATCCGTAGTTATTACATCAATTAACCATAGAATAGCATTAAGGGTGTCAAAAAAACAGTGCAAATATTGAAAAAGGAACGTATATCCAAATATATTATTAGCAATAAATATTATATCTGTTAGTCTGTGATGTAAAAGTAATATTTCTTCTATTATTCTAATAGCATTTTTAAATTTCCTCTCTTTTATTAAAAATACGTTATAATTTAATTTTTGTTGTAATAGGTTGTTGATGTCATTATATCTCTTGTTAACGTGTATTAAAAAAGCACAAATCAACGATAACGAAAGCCAAAACATATATGTTATGTATATTTGAAAAGGAAGTGTTTGATAAAGTGAGATTATACTTCGATATTTCAGAGATACAAAACCTGATAAAATCATTAGCAAAATAAAGAAAATGTTTAACAATGTAAAACATATATAAAATTTAGTAGTTTGATTAGTATTATGAATTAAAAAAAAATCCTTTTCCAAATTGATCATTTTTTTAATTAAGTTATTCCATTTGAGATGATTCCAAAATATTGATCCAAAAATCCAGTAAAAAACGTTGAAAACCAAAAATGTATAATTTAAGTGATTTATAGACACTGCCCAATAATTTAGTATGTTTAATTTTAAGCTCAAAAGCCAGCATTGGTATGAGAGCAAAAATAAACCAATACATGTTCCAAATATTTTACGTATGTAATTATTTATAAAAATTTGTTTCTCAAAATCAAATTTTGGAGTTAAATATAAAAACATAGAAATTTTGTAGAGTTTTCTAACAATATTTGATTCTCCACTTTCCATAGTTAAATAATGTTTTATTCTTGGTTGCTATAGCAGACTAAAAATTATGATTCTTATAAATGTAGTATACAAATATCAATTATGTTAAAAGAAAAATATTAATTCAATTGCAATAATAAAAAAAATTATGAAAGGAAATTTATTTATATCCACTGGTGATGTAAATAAAATATATACCAAGAGAAATTAGATGAACAGTCATCTTAGTAGTAATGGTGGGGAGGTTAAGCCTGGCAACTAGACCATATGGTCCTTTTTGCCTACCCCTGTGTTACTAGTTTTTCTACTCTAACGAGGATTTTTTGCTGTTGTACCCCGGGACCTACAGTTTAGCGAGGAATCCGAACCTTGTTTTGTCGGCTTTTTTGGCTAAGTGAGCGGCTTTGATCCTTAAGTTTATTGGCTGCCAGTGCACTTGGACCGGCGCCAAACTGCTTAAGGATCATTTTCGCTTGCAGCCTTAGTACAGATCCTGGTTGCTTGAAAGTCCTTAAAGTGAGCTCGGCCAACAGGCCTGACAGCTACCTGCTGCTCCCTCTCGGTGCGCCCGGGTAGTATCACAGGTCCGAGTGCTATGCGGCATTGTCCACTGCAAACCTTTTTCTGTACTGTGTGCTTAGATCTTCGGCAGCACAAGCCAACGTGGTGGGGAAACGACGGTATTTCATTTCTGTGAAAAAGTTGTTCCACAACCGAGGATTGAACCTCGGCCTCTCGAATACTAGATCGAGGCGTTCACGACTGAGCTACCGCCGCCCCTAGTCATCTTAATAAAACATCGACACTAATTTGTTAAGATTTTATATACTGTAATTTAAGTATCTATAATTGTTGTAGTTCTTAATTTAGATATTTATTATTATTGTTGTTATTATTTTTTTTTTCTCACTACACGGGCTTTTGCCTACAGTGAGCAAATTGTAAAATACCATCCCTTGCGACCTTCAACTTACTCTGGAAACAGAGTCAGAGTGAAAACATTCTGCTGCCAACGTGTTTCCAGAGTGGTTTTGTGCCATTTTGTCAGAGTTGAATCAGAGTGGTTCCAGGCTTGATTCACAGTAGATCCAAAGTGGGTTTGGACTTTTTTTTTTAAATCAGAGCGTTTTCAGAGTGTTTTCGTTTGGACTTTTTTTTTTTTTCAAAAAAGTCCAAACGAAAACACTCTGAAAACGCTCTGATTTTACTCTGGGAACGTTATGGATAAAGGGCACAAATACACTCTGGAAATACTCTGGTAACAGCATGATTACAAAATGTTATTAGAATGTTTCCAGAGTTTTTTCAGCGTGATTGTAAAGTCGCAAGGGATATGTAATTTTATGTATTAAATAAATAAATAAAAAAAAAAAATTAAAACGTTATGAAAAGGGGAGTTACGTTAATGTTTGAAATTGGATAATAAATAACAGAGAACTAAAAAACATTTTACTGCTTTAAAAGCCAATATCTCGAAAAGGGAAAAAAATTATAACATTTTTTGAGCAGTTTAAAGAAAAAATTAATAAAATCCAATAATAATTAATTATAACCAAAAAACGCTAAAAATCGAAGCTTCGCCCATATTCTTACGATACCCTACCCTTACCCCTAATCTTTTACCCCAAAATTTAATAAGCTTTTCGAAATACGACAAGAAACGATATGTATGCAAAAAACCGTTTGTCCTTTTTTTTCTAAATACAATATTTTTTTACAAAAATTTGAAAAATGCTATATAAAAGTTTTTGAGGTTGCTGAAATCGAATATGATAATAAAACTCCACCCCCACGGGGGTGAGAGGGTAAATATTTTTAAATATTTTCAATATTTTCGTTAAAATTGGTATATAGGGGTTTTTGGGGACGACGAAACTGAATTTGATAACAACATTTCTCCAATTCAACCCCCTAAGGGGTGGGGGTAGTTTTCGTGAAAATTGGTATAAAGGGATTTTTGAGGTAGCTAAAAGTGAATCTGATAATAAAAAATTCTAACTCAACCCCTGAAGGGTGGGGTAGTTTTAGTGAAAATTTTGTATATTGGGGGAGGGTTTGAGGTTGTTGAGAGTGAATCTGATAATAAAAAATCCATTTAAAGCGCGGCGAAAAAAGCCTCAAATTTGGCGCCCCTAGCAAAAGAAAAAACACCCTAAAATAAAGCTTTGTGAGCCTACAAAAATAAATTGCCCCCAAAAAATGCCATTAAGAAAAAAAGCTTTGTCCCTGACAGTTTTTACCAAACGTGGCGCCCCTACAAAAAAAATGACGGCGCCAAAAAAACTACCCTAAGACAAAAGCTTTGTCCCTGACGGTTTCTACCAAACTTGGCGCCCTGCAAAGGGGAGGTAATTACCCCCATTACCCCCCCCCCATCATCTACCCCCCTTGCCTTATATGCCTACTATTCCCCATTTAATGAGAGAATACGACTCTGACGTCACAACTCGTAAACGAAATAGCACTGCAGGGTAATTGGCATTTATTTCTTAAAACTTAATACATAAGTTTATATAGAACATGTATATACATAAGTTTGTATATAACATGTATATATAAAAATAATTTATTGAGTCTTAAAACATAAATGCCAATTATGTTACAGCGTGCTATTTAGTTTAAGCGCTGTGACGTCAGAGTGGCATTCTCTCATTAAATAGAGTATATTTGGTTTTGGATACTTACAATTACTATAATTATATTAAGCAACAGTACAGCCATGAACACATAAAAGTTATCAACCATGTTAATTCCTACATGAATTAAGCACATAATAGTATTAAGAAGTTGGAACAAGCAGTGCAAAAATTGAAAAAGGAACGCACATCCAAAAATATTATTAGCAATACTTATTATATCTGTTAGTTTGTGATGTAAAAGTAATATATCTTTTATTAATCTAACAGAATTGTTAACTTTCTTCTCATTTATTGAGAAAACGTTAAAATTTAATTTTTGTTGTAATATGTTGTTGATATCATTGTATCTACAGTTAAAATATATTAGAAAATAACATATCAATGATAACGAAAGCCAAAACTGATATTGTATGTAGGTACGGAAAGGGAATATTTGAAAATATACTATTACACCGTGATATTGCATAAACACATAACTTGAGAAACTCCATATCAAAATTAAGGAAATACTTAACAATATAAAAAATATACAAAATTCAGTAATTGAATTAATTATTTTTGGACTTTTTTTTTCAAAGTCGATCATTTTTTTAATTAAGTTATTCCATTTGACATGATTCCAAAATATTGATCCAAAAATCCAGTAAGAAACGTTAAAGACTAAAACTGTATCATATAAATCCTGTATAGATTTTGCCCAATAATTTGACGTCTCCCCATATAGGGTCAAAAGCCAGCAATGATATGAGAGAGAAAATAAACCAATACTTATTCCAAATATTTTACGTATGTAATTATTTTTAAAAATTTGTTTTTCAAAATCAAATTTGGGAATTAAATATAAGAACATAGAAATTTTATACAGTTTTCTAACAATATTTGATTGCCCATGTTCCATGGTTAAATAGTGTTTCATTCTTGGTTGCTATAGCAGACTAAAAACTATAATTCATATAAATGTACTAAACAAATATTAATGCTATCAAAACAAAAATAATAATCTAATTGCATGAAGGTAAATATTTCTGACAGGCAATAAATTAGTATCCATTGGATATATAAATAACATGTTTTAACATAACATTTTACTTATTTCTCTTAAATGAGAAATACGTAAAATTGGTCTAACATTATTTGAAAGGTATAGCACACATAAAATTATAAAATGGATGTAATCGTTTCCACTTAAGCATAGACAAAATAAACAAATAGATTGATTTTTGACCGTCTGCGCATACTTCTGCGTCCCGTCTAAATGCGTCCTCCATTTTGATTCCAATTGTCAAACATAAAGTAAAAAAATATATATTTTATGTTGGTAACACTGTGTTGCGTTAGATAGGAATATTTTCTTTGTTAGAGATGTGTCTTTTCATTTCACTTCAGTAGTAAGTAAAAGTTTCTTTTTGTCGTTGTTTTGTTGCAACAGTTTGTTGTATATGTAAAAACTAAATCAATATGTTATACTACACAGATATTTATTTATTTTTACCAGTAATTTAAATATAAAAATATAATTCTTCGCACACACCTCTAACATATTCGTGCAACAGGTTAAGATAACCTAATTTATGTATGTTTTGAGTTTGTTTTCGATGTTTTTCTGTTATTTTTTCTACGCGTTTGGTGTTTTGTGCTAGAAGGGTGAACATTTTATTTTATTATAGACTAGACTATATAATAGCGTTTTTGAACTTTTAAAGTCTTTCTGTGTTTTTTGTATATTGCTTTTTCAAAGAACTAGTAAAGTCTTTGCAATTATGTGTTTTATAAAAAGTTGTAGAAACATAAAACGACTGCTACCTGCAGACAGCAGTATCATATTTTTTAGGTAAGTTTGATTTTTTTTTAATATAACATAAGAAAACATTAAAAAGTAAGGTTATGTCGTTTATTTATTTACAGTTTACCCACTAATTTAAATTTCCCGGCTGATTTCTGACGTAACTTCCGATCAAAATGGAGGACTCGTATATTTGTATATAACCTTGAGATGACAGCTCATCTATGTTCTTTGTCTATGCACTCAAGTGAATATGCCCCTTACAGTTTTTTTTTACCTTATATACTATTTGGTTTTGTCTACTTACAATCACTATAATTATATTCAGTAACAGTATAGCCATTAACTCATAAACATTAACCACCATATTATCTATTACCTTGATTAACCACATAATAGCGTTAAGGAGTTGGAACAAGCAGTGCAAAAATTGAAAGAGAAATGCACATCCAAAAATATTATTAGCAATAAATATTATATCTGTTAGTCTGTGATGTAAAAGTAATATATCTTTTATTAATCTAACAGTATTGTTAACTTTCTTCTCATTTATTGAGAAAACGTTAAAATTTAATTTTTGTTGTAATATGTTGTTGATATCATTGTATCTACGGTTAAAATATATTAAAAAAGAACATATCAATGATAACGAAAGCCAAAACTGATATTGTATGTAGATACGGAAAGTCAATATCTTTAAATATACCATTACACCAATATATTGAATAGATAAATAACTTGTTATACTCCATACCAAAATAAAGCAAATATTTAAAAATATAAAAAATATACAAAATTCAGTAGTTGAATTCAATATTTTTAGAAATTCTTTTTCAAAACTGAAAATTTTTTTAATTAAGTTATTCCATTTGATATTATTCCAAAATATTGATCCAAAAATGCAATAAAAAACGTTGGCAAATTCAATTGTTTCTTGTAAACCAATTATAGTTTTTTCCCAATCGTTTAGAACCACTGGATTTTGACACAAAAGCCAGCAATGATATGAGAGAGAAAATAAACCAATACATATTCCAAATATTTTACGTATGTAATTATTTATAAAAATTTGTTTTTCGAAATCAAATTTTGGAGTTAAATATAAAAACATAGACATTTTATAAAGTTTTCTAAAAATATTTGGTTTTCCATTTTCCATGGTTAGATAATGTTTTATTCTTGGTTGCTATAGTAGACTAAAAATTTATATCTATGTTGTAAACAAATATCAATCATATTAAAACAAAAAGAAAATTATATAATTGTATCGATGAAAATATTAATTATATTGATGATAATAAAGGAATAACCATTTGTAATTTAAATATATAATAATAATAAAATAATAAAAATAAAATATAATAATAAAATAATATTCGAAAGGTTTTATTTTCAGGACTAGAAAAAGCTAAGATTCTTTACTTTTGTCTTCTTCTACTGGAGACATATTTAGGTACTAAAGATATGTTGGTCTTTTAATTCCCCGGCAAATAAAACAAAGTCTATTTTTGTAGAAAAGTGTAAAGCTTCGGTTTCCTCCCCAAACAGCAAAGTAAATATTAAAGATATACATTTTATGACATATTTACGTACGTAGGTACGTCATATGACCAATAAAAGATGTACTATGTACCTACATTTGCATACGTACATTTCGAACGTTATGTGACTTTTTATAGATTTTTATAGATTTATAGGTTAGTACAGGCTTGTGTAATTTTTCAATTTCAGTGCACTTACAGCGTTATGCTATAGGTGGCGTCACATGTTATTTCCTACCACTAACAAAACTTTTTAAACGAATAAAGTCGCTTTCTTGGACTACTAGTATTAAAAGACAGCTGTCTTTATAAGGACATATATCATAGTAACTTACTAGTCGGCTTATTCGATACACATTATCGGATTGGTATGGCTATCCATAGATATCTAGAGCCTTTAGTCTAGATGAATTAGTTCCTCCAGTCATCTTGGGGGACATTCCCACTGGGGGATGTTCCCCACTTCAGGTTTCCTCATTTCCGGTTTCCTCACTTTCGGTGTCCTCAAGTTGTTGAAAATGGAATTATGTGGAGATGTATATCCAGGGGGATCGATTTTTTCGTTCATTTTTTGGTATCTTTTCGCGTTTTCAAGATATAAGCAAAAATGTGTTTGTGATTCATACGTAATTTTTATGTCTTAACTATATCATAATTACATCCGTAACGTACGTACAGAGTACTTAAAAACCAGTGGAAAATGTACGTACTGAGTACGTGTTTAAGATGTCAATAAGTGTTTACCGTGCGTACATAAGACGTACGGTACATCTTGAGTAGACGTAACAGACCTCATATACTAGATTGGGGATTCCATTGCAAGATCAAAAAAATTTGACTAACTCATGCGACTCTTCCTCTCTCTCGAATTTTCGTTTCTCTGTTTACAGTAACATCCACAGTTTTATTGGTATTATGTGGTATTTCCCTAGTGATTTTTTTTACGTTGGTTATTCTGTATTGTTTTTACGAGCGCCTAATTATAGCTACCCGCACCGAGATTGTTTTGGTTTTTTGTTGTTTGCGGGACGTTAATTTACTTTAGCGTTGATTAACAGTGGTTTTGTGCCTGTTTTTATTTTGTAAAAAATTGGTTTGGATTTAGAATAATATATTGAAAAACGGTTAGCCCTCTACTACGCAGGCGCATTTCGGGTGCGGTTAGCTATAACTAGGCGCTCCTTCGTTTTTGTTTACCTTTCAGTAATCTGTTTGGCTTGTGGATTTTTTCGCTTTGTTCATGTGTTTTGTTAACTTTTGCTGGATTCCGGGACATACAAAAATTACGGAAAATGGAGCAGCCGACAGAATAGCGAATGAAGCCTGGAAAATCTCGTGATTCGAGTCAAAACGCATTTCCGTGATTACAACCAAGAAACAAAAGAAATCCTATTTATGAAGTGGAAAAAAGAATGGGACAAATTAAGGGAGTCCCTTAAAAGGACGCATGTACTGGGAAAGGACAGAATTAAAAAAGAGAACATGGTTAATAACTTAGGACTAACCAGTAAAAAAAGAACAAAAATATGTCATATGAGAGGTAAACACTGCTTTACCAACTCCCACTTGTTTAAAATTTACATAAAGGAAGACCCATGGTGTGGTGCGGAAATATACAAGACATCAAACATATCCTTTTTGAATGCCCAAGACACTCCCAACAATATTCATCCTTCTATGGGGCCCTAGCTAAGACATGCCCAACCCCTATTAGCCTAAATTCCCTGCTTGTGACCCCAATAAATCCATAGCAGTAGAAATAACCAAATTCTTTCAAAATAAAAACTTAATTGTAGAAAATCAGAAGAGGAAAGATATCGGAAAGGAAGTTACCAGAATTTAGAAGTCCACATGACCTGGCCGGAGAGCCTAGAGCAAACCCGAATTGGATTTAAGTGTTCAGTTGTATATTTATATTCAGTTTATAATATTTTACTATTTTTTTATCATTGATATTTATATTTTCCCTTATTAGTAAAACAAACTGTGATTAGACAGACACTTTTGTGATCAAAGAGTTTTTTGACAAAAACTTTTGTGATAGACACTTGTGTAAGAATATTTTTAATATTTGATATATAAATCATATGTATACACCGTTTTATGAGAATACGAATATGACATCACAGTGCGTAAACTAAATAGCACTCTGTAGGGTCACTGGCATCTATTTCTTTTAACTTTAAATTTTTTTTTTTTAATAGAAAATGTATACCAAAAAAAATTATTTATCAAGTCTTCAGAAATATATGCAAATATCCATACAGAGTGCTATTTAGTTTACGCACTGTGAAGTGCGATTTGTATTTTCTCATACAGTGTATAAGATATAATATATTATAAATCATATTTATAATGACCAGAGTTGATACTTTCAATACAATAACAGGGTTGGACAACAGGAATATTAAATTATTTCTAATTTTTGGTCAGTTTGTTTAATACATATTTATGCTGAATAAGATTATATGTCTGTATACAGACATAATCTCATTCTCTTATTCGGCATTGTATACAGACATAATCTTATTCGACATAAATATGTATTAAACAAACAGCCCAAAAATTAGAAATAATTTAATATTCCTGTTGTCTGACCCTGTTATTGTAATGAAAGTATCAACTCTGTATATTACATAGTAGAGAATCTCTATGTTAGTTTCTGATATTATTCTACCAAATATTACATACAATTTTTTTATAATAAAATTTATTAATATATTTATATACTTAATTTATTAAAACAATTATTAAAATTAACTACTCGTCTATCCATTTTTACTTTATACCAAGATTAATCCTATATGAAATATGTATACAGTGCGGTCCAAAAGTCACCCCCCCTTTTAACGAGTTGAGATATCGACTTCAAATTTAGAACTCTTAAATAAGACAACTTAAACTATATTTTAGCATATATTTCATATTTTCAGCTCTTAAAATGTGGGCATGGGGGGACATTTTTGTTAAATGAAAAGGGGGGTCGTGTGATACATCATTTTAAAGCTTATAAAATTCTCTATTTACACTAACATTTTTTAATTTTTTAAAAACGTTTTTTAAGGTTTTGATTTTTCAATTTTTTGTGCTAAAACATTCGATTTTTTAAGTTTTTTTATAAATTTTTATTTATGTCAACTAAAATTAGTTTAAAAGTATAATTAACATTTTTTTATGATGAAATTAGGCATTTTTAAAAAATTATTTGTTTTTTTTAGAGGAATTTTGACATTAATACCCATTTTAAACCCATTTTTTTTTTTAATTTAAAAATATGGAGTTAAATGGAGAATTTTATAAGCTTTAAAATTATGTTTTAAACGACCCCCTTTCCATTTAAAAAAATGTGCCCCCATGCCCCCCTGCCCATATTTTAAGAGCTGAAAGTATTAAATATATGCTAAAAGATGGTTTAAGTTGTCTTATTTAAAAGTTCCAAATTTGAAGTCGATATCTCAACTGCTTCAAAAGTTAAGAGGGGGGGGGGGTGACTTGAACCGCTCTGTATAAACATTAAATAAAAATTGATATATATTAAGATTACTACAGTAAAATTTTGGTCTTAAAGGTCTTCGTATGTCCCAAGGTTGCTCCAGCTAAGGCTATTTTAGTATTATATATTTTCTTTGATGCATACTTCCTTATGCTTATCTGCACATAAACTCGCATTTTTATTTCCATAAGTTTGTTGGTTATTATCATACTGGATGGCATAATTTCATTACTCTACAATTAAAGACATTAATACTATCAATTAAAAAGTAATGGGAAAATCCCCATCCAAAACCTATAAATATCTACATGTTTTATAGAAAGCTTATGTAATCCTATAAAATTGTTTTATAGGTCGAAGTAGGAATTTTTTTATGAATTGTGTACCTATAGCTTTTTTGGAAAACCTTTGTCCAAAAAAAATGTGAAAACTTATAGATACTTAGGTACACGTTTCATAGGGATTGTCCTACTAAAAATTTCCAGTAGGTCTAGGAAAATATCTGTTCAAAAACATAGAAAACTTATAGATGCCTACGTTTCATACAGATTTTTCTACTTAAACTTATAACAAAACAAAACAATTGAATAGGTTTATGCATAGGGATTTTCCAATAGGTCTCTATAATAGGTCCTTTTTGACTGAGAAAGCTGATATGGTCACTACACCACTTGGTTTGGTTTGTTTTAACTTACCCTTTATCCATAGTCAACACAGATCTGTGATAAAACATTATTCCCCACAATCCATATCTTATATATTTATATATAGTCATATATTGTTTTTAGATTTATATTCAGTAAAAATCAAAAGTTTATTTATATTTTTCAAAGTTAACCTCATCTTGTGATTTTGACGTCTGTGTTAAAACTTCACTGTCCAAGATAACCAACGTAATAAAAAAACACCAGATAATACCAATAAAACTGTGGATGTTACTGTAAACAGAGACACGAAAATTCGAGAGAGAGGGAGAGTCGCATGTGTTAGTCACTTTGAATACGTTAATATTTTATCTAGTATGTAAAATCTGTGGTAGACGTACATAAAACGTAACGTAAAACGGGTAGCCGCGACCAGATCGTCACGACCCTCCCTGTTTTTCTCAGTCTCGCCATACGCCATTCTGTTTGCTGGCCATTTTATAAACAGCTGTTTTTTTTTGTTTGCGAGTTTATGCCTTTCAATCAGTATGAGTATCTCTAAAAAGTCGGTTCTTTTAATGTTTCTGAATTATCAAGCGGAAGAGGAGAATCTCCTCCCCTTATTAACATTACATCATGAAAAAAAAGGGTAAAAGTTGACAAGATGTTTCAGCTCGGAGAGCAAGCAATTCCAATAGTGAAAGACACTTGTCAGGGCGCAAAACCACCGTCAAATTCGTGACGAAATAGTCGTGCGTCTGCTCCCGGAGCGGTCAAGCGACCGGCGACCAAACGAACGGCGACCGGTAGTTAGTATTAAAGACTCGGCAGCAGCTAGGAAAACAGGGACTTTTAAAATACATTGGGAACATATAAAAAATACACTATAAGAGAAAGTCAAATACGTGACCGTGAAAATTATTCAGGACCCGAACCTGTGTTTTGGCTTCTAGGTACGACTGAGCGATGGCGCCAGCTGTATATGAACTTGATTGTTTAGTGGGAGTGGGGTGAGGGGTGGTATATCTGTCAAAACAATTGAAATTTTACTCGTGAAATTTTACTCGTGATTTGCAATTTATTGTGCTTTTATACCGAACTTTTATTGTGATGTCTAATACAAAATGTGTATTGTACCGTTTTGCAAGGATCAGTTAAGTAAACGTCACCGTTTTCCTAGTGATGCAAACTTATTTAATGTGTGGGTCAAAAACATTAATAGTGCCAAGTTAAATAAAATGACTAAAGGCAGGGACTAACCCTGTCTTGAAAAGCTTCTTATTATTTTGACTGAGCTATTTAGGGCAGGGACAGCCCCTACACAAAAAAACTTATTGATTTGACTGAGCTGTTTAGGGCTAGGACAAATGCCCTAAAAAGCTTCTTACTATTTTTACTGATATGTTTAGGGCAGGGATGGCCCCTATCGAAAAGAGCTTATCAGTTTGACTGAGCTAGCCTTAAACAGCTGTTTAGGGCTGGGATGGCCCCTGGCCAGAGAAGCTTATCGGTTTAACTGATTCATATTGTTTATCTGTTAAATGTAGGAATACTAATTATAAAAACTTTGCAAATGTGCTCTGGCCTTAGGCAGTAGGTATATTGTGTATGACACTCAATTATATAAATGTTTACTCCTCATATATATTTATTTATAATAAAAAGTTAACCGTTAAAAGTACGACATAATTGTTTTAATTTCCTATTTACGTTTAAAATAAAATATATAAAAATCAAAGCAAAGTGTTTTTTTTTTTAATTATAAGTATAGGTTTATTTAGCAAAAGATAAAATTTCATATTTTTAAAGTTTAACAAATTTTACATTTAATTAAAATTTTGATTCATATATTATTTTTAATTAATGTGCGGGTTAGATAACCCACTTGTTAGACTTTAAAAATTTGTTTTATCTTTTGGTGAATAAACTTAAAGTTTTAAATAAAAATACAGAGCTTTTCCCCATTTTTACAAAATTGATTTGGGAAAGCAATAGTAATCTTTATTACCGACTTCCGTAGGTTATCTGTATTATCGGCTGTCGTTGACCGTGAATTTAGTGAATTTTAAAAAACAACCGCTAATGACGGTACAATAGTTTTCTATCTCTATCATTTGACTTTCTCTTATAGTGTATTTCTTATATGATTGGGAATGTCTGAACGACTCGGTCGCGGCTACCCGGTAGCAGTCGTCAGCGACTGCGACTTTTTGAGGAAACCGAAGCTTTAATGTTCCAATATTTTAATTTTAGTGGATGTTAAAAAATGCTACCAATAGTTTACTAGGAGCACCACCATTGGGACGAATTTATCTGCCATGGGCTTTATGTTTAACAGATTCATGTACTCTGGAGGATTTTAATTTGATTGCTTCGGGCGTATTTGGACAAATCCATTTACCATCACCAACTTTTTCATTGTGCCAAACAGAAGATGACACAAACCCACCTCTAACAACTGGAGCCATTTTAACGATGTAATTATTTATTTTTTTTTATTTTAGATTTTAAGCTTTCACGGCCATTAAGATATAAAGAACTTTCACTTTCGGGTTTAGACCGTGTTAATGGATTTTCACTTTCCGACGTTTCGTCTCTTACTACTAGAGACATCTTCAGGGATTAATCTGAAACTAAGTTTCGAATCAACTTGTATCACTATTTATGACGAGTTGTGGTTATTCACCCGTGACGAGGTTTTTTCCTATCAAAGACTTCCATATTGCAGGTAAGTGGTAACCAGTGTCCCGATTGATATTTTTAGGATGCTTGATGATTTCTATCGATTCCCGTATCTTCCTTGGCATTTTTCTGTTTTCTGTTAATATTTGTTTTGTTTCAGACAAATTGATTTTATGACCTGTTTCATGTACATGTTCAGCTACTGCCGATAAGGAACAAGTGTCAGGCGCCGCAATGGGATCCCCATTATCACCCCCTGCGGCCAATGCTTTCATGGAATACTTCGAGAAAAAAGCTATTGAGTCATTTCCATTAAAACCTAAAATTTGGCGCAGATACGTAGACGATGTCTATGCTATTTGGCCCCATGGCATGGAAAGCCTTCAAGGTTTTCTAAATCACCTCAATTCCCAACATAAATCTATACGGTTTACGATGGAAATTGAGAACAACGGATCACTTCCCTTTTTGGACGTTTTGGTTTACAAAACGGAAAATGGCTCAATAGGACACTCGGTATACAGGAAGAAAACCCACACTGACAGATACCTAAACGCATTTTCACATCACCATCCCTCTCAAAAACGCTCGGTAGTTAATTCACTTGTTCATAGGGCTTTCATGATTTCAGACAAGAATTCCCTAGACACAGAACTCCTTAAACTAACCAAAGCCTTGACCATGAACGGTTATACCAAAAAAGACATTAATAAGACCATATACAAATACAGAAATCCCAGACCCAAACAACAGGACAATAGTGACAATGACAGACAGACACAAGTTATACTTCCCTATGTAAGCGGTATCACGGATAAAATAGGTAAACTTTTAAAGAAGTCAAATATTAAGCCTATATTTCGGTCCAACCAAAAATTAGGTCAATGTTTGACTTCAACAAAAGACAAAATACCCCTGAGTTCAGAAGGCGTATATAAAATACCCTGCTCCTGTGGTACGGTTTACATAGGTGAAACTAAGAGAAAAATTTCTACAAGACTTCAAGAGCATGAGCGCAATATAAGAAAGAAACAAATTTCCTTATCGGCAGTAGCTGAACATGTACATGAAACAGGTCATAAAATCAATTTGTCTGAAACAAAACAAATATTAACAGAAAACAGAAAAATGCCAAGGAAGATACGGGAATCGATAGAAATCATCAAGCATCCTAACAATATCAATCGGGACACTGGTTACCACTTACCTGCAATATGGAAGTCTTTGATAGGAAAAAACCTCGTCACGGGTGAATAACCACAACTCGTCATAAATAGTGACACAAGTTGATTCGAAACTTAGTTTCAGATTAATCCCTGAAGATGTCTCTAGTAGTAAGAGACGAAACGTTGGAAAGTGAAAATCCATTAACACGGTCTAAACCCGAAAGTGAAAGTTCTTTATATTTTTTTCTATTTTGAGACTATTATTAGCCCATAATCACAAGCATTTTTCGTGTTCTTATAGCCTAAAGAGGTTAATACAAAATTTTGTGTTTGGGTTATTTTTTACCGTGTTAAAATTGTGGACTGGTTAATTGCAGTGAAAAAAGAAGAGATGACTGTAAAATATATCAAAATATCATTTGTTCTTAGACTTTTAAATATGGCGAAAATTGTAATGTCAACCCAAAACAAAAATCTCTTTGGTCATTAATTTAAATTAACGTTTTTTTTTTGTTATTTTAGAGCAAAATAGTATAAAGCACTCGTTTCATAACCCGTTTTTTAATATACTATTTTTCGGTACTAGCTTAAGAACGTACCATTATTTATCATGTATTTAATACGAGAAATCTCTGCACCTAAAGCACCTATTGCTTTAAGGTATCATGTTTTCTTTCCTAGTAAGACTTAATGTAATAAACAATTGATAACTGTCAGTTGATTTTCCTGGAATTGCAAAGACATGACATTGCTTAATAATCTCTGTTGGACAAAATTCAACAATATTTGCCATTGTATAAAAAATTAACATGATAAACGTTATAAATTAATTAACAGATAATTAACAGAATATTAATTAACAGAATATAAGACATTATTCATTAAAAAAGTACTTACCCATATTATATGTTCATACATTTAAAAAAACGCTACTAGTAGGTACTATCAACTTTTAATAAATTAATTTGTTTTCAAAGTCTACTTCTTATTTTTTCACTGTTAATTAAAAACCAGCAAACATTTTAGGTACTTCATTATTGATAAAAAAATGTTCTAATAATAAGAATAAAAGTGCTAGTAGTAAAAAAAATATAAACCACGGTAGAGAAGACTATTATAGAATAGTTCTTTTATTACGCTCGGCCATAAAAAGTATATTCTTTGCCACAAAAGAATATTCTAAAATTAAAAAAAATCACACATTTGTTTAAAAACAATTATACCTAATTATTTGTTTAAAAAAAGTTGAATGTTTGCATTTTTAACCAATTATTCTAAAAATCCTAATAATATAATAATATTATATTATTAATAAATAAACTTAAATGATGATAATGTCCATACATGGTCTTCGAGTAGATAAACCCAGAATTCTTTATATTTACTTAAAAAATAAATCTTTTATTTTTTAGATGTTTTCTTATATTTATTATGATGATTATGACTTTATCTACTGTATATGACATAATGTGCCACAACCGAAAAACAGGTAAGTATACTTAATTTATGAATATAATAGTATACAATGTAGATTCGGATTCGTTTATTAATCTCATTATTATAAATACAAGAAATGTAGGTCATAAAAACCATTGTATAATAATCAGTACCCGGCGTATTTCCAGTTGTAGGCTTCAGGTCAATAAAAGAGGTTTTACCTGGAAATAATTCAGTGAGTTTTGATTTTCGGTTTATGAAAAAACAACTTTGCGACGTTGAACTCGATTTGGAGTTGTTATTTTTTAACGTGTTTTTCACAAAAAAACGGATTTTAAAATATCTCTTAAATGTTACATTATACGTTTTTAGATTTTTAACTTTTTTTTTCTAAAAACCAAAATTGTTCTTTATCGTCGGTTAGGCATGCCCCTGAGAACATTTTGGGTGAAAATTAAAAAAATCTAGCTGGCACTTTCTTTTTAATTTACGTAATATTATTTTTTTTTTAATAATTCACACATTTGTGCCCCATTATTTCGAGTAATCCGATTTGCGATTGAATCACCATCCCTTGCGACCTTCAACTTACTCTGGAAACACTCTGGAAACAGAGTCAGAGTGAAAACATTCTGCTGCCAACGTGTTTCCAGAGTGGTTTTGTGCCATTTTGTCAGAGTTGAATCAGAGTGGTTTCAGGCTTGATTCACAGTAGATCCAAAGTGGGTTTGGACTTTTTTTTTTTTTTTTAAATCAGAGCGTTTTCAGAGTGTTTTCGTTTGGACTTTTTTTTTTCAAAAAAAAAAAAAAAAGTCCAAACGAAAACACTCTGAAAACGCTCTGATTTTACTCTGGGAACGTTATGGATAAAGGGCACAAATACACTCTGGAAATACTCTGGTAACAGCATGATTACAAAATGTTATTAGAATGTTTCCAGAGTTTTTTCAGCGTGATTGTAAAGTCGCAAGGGATTGTATTAAGCATAAAAAAACCTTCCTAACCGGGTCATAAAGAAAAATCTAAAACCTTAAAGTGTTACGTTTAAGGCGGTTCCGTGAATTATCTATAAATATATGACACAAAAAAATTTGAAATTTTGGTCCTCTTTATTTTCATATTAAAAGTTTTTTGTTCTAGGATGCAACGATCTTGAGATATTTTGAAAATTTCGTTTATTTAATGTAAAATTACAGTTCCAAATCGAGTTCAATGTCGCAAAATTACTTATTTGCGCCCTTAAACCCTACCTAATAAACCAAAAATCTAAACTCCCTGAATTATTTCCAGGTAAAGCCTCTTTTATTAACTTGAAGACTGTACTATAACTGGAAATACGCCGGGTACTGATAATAATAAACAATCCGTGAAGATATGCAATGCTACGGATTTCATTATATAGATACTATTTACAGTAAATTGTATATTCGAATCAGTCAGTTGAAGAACAATACTAGTCCAAAAATAGCCATTTTGAGATAAGATAGCCAATGTTCGAAAAATTTGTAGCTTTATTCGTTCTGCTTAAGAACATTATTATTTAAGGCCTATCCAGAAGCTTGCATAAGAACATAAAACATAAGAAAGCTGTGCCGTGATTGGCTTATAAGATACATCAAGCCAATCACGGCATCGCATTATTATGTATTATGTTCTTATGCGAGCCTGTGAATAGGCACTTATGCGACGCTACGGCTGCGCCATCCATATATTTACAGCAGTCACTTAAAAAATAGTACTTTTTCTTAAATTTAAACCTTAAAAAATACTGCTGCCAACAAAATAATACCTTCCCCTATTATAGGCCTAGATCCATTAAATTCAAAAACAAAAATAAAAAAGTTTCTTTTTTCGTTAAATTAAAAACAAATTGGAAAAAATATGTTTTTGAAAAAAATTGTTTTTAACCCATTTTACTCCCTTACCCCAAACCGATTTTTACCAAAAACAATCCCAGACTATAAATTTGGATTATCAACCTGCACTCCAAATTTGAAGTCTTTAGCCCTAAGTGTTTTTGAGTTATTGTGGTCACAAATTTCCCGCACACACAGACCGACAGACCGACAGACAGACAGAATTTTGTTTGACGGAAATCAGAAACTTAAAAAAAGCAATAAATTATTTTCGATTTTTTTTTACTAGTTAACGCAAGACTTTCCTTGGGTTACGTTTCTGTTATGTTAAGAGCCCAGCAATATTCTGCCAGCATAGGCGTTCTTGCCTTTTGTTGTTTTATGTTATAATAATAAATTAATAAATTGACTTAAAAAACTTGGTTAATGCCACAAACGCTCGCTCTGAAACCAAATTTGTTGGAGAAAAATACCTGAAAAAATATTATAAATTAACAACTTTAAGTGAATATAGAAAAAAATTCTGACATGACCCAAAAAATATTATTTCGGATTTGAAATCTACTACCCAAAATTTACTTTAAAATAATGGTCCAATGTAAGATTTTTTTTGTTGTACCGTGTTATTTGCAAATTTGGCGAAGGCGCTATCATGTGCTATAATTTCGAGTTATTATACAGTGCGGTCCAAAAGTCACCCCCCCATCCCTTTAACTTTTGAACGAGTTGAGATATCGACTTCAAATTTAGAACTCTTAAATAAGACACCTTAAACTATCTTTTAGCATATATTTGATATTTTCAGCTCTTAAAATGTGGGCAGGGGGGCATGGGGGGACATTTTTTTAAATGGAAAGGGGGTTCGTGCAATACATCATTTTAAAGCTTATAAAATTCTCTATTTAAATTAACATTTTTAAATTTTTTAAAAATGTTTTTTAAGGTTTTGATTTTTCAATTTTTTATGCTAAAACATTCGATTTTTTAAGTTTTTTTTTATAAATTTTTATTTATGTCAACTAAAATTAGTTTAAAAGTATAATTAACATTTTTTTATGATGAAATTAGGCATTTTTAAAAAATTATTTGTTTTTTTTAGAGGAATTTTGACATTAATACCTATTTTCAACCCCATTTTAAACCCAATTTTTTTTTAATTTAAAAATATGGAGAATTTTATAAGCTTTAAAATGATGCATTACACGACCCCCCTTCCCATTTAAAAAAATGTGCCCCCATGCCCCCCTGCCCACATTTTAAGAGCTGAAAGTATTAAATATATGCTAAAAGATAGTTTAAGTTGTCTTATTTAAAAGATCCAAATTTGAAGTCGATATCTCAACTGGTTCAAAAGTTAAGAGGGGGGGGGTGACTTTTGGACCGCTCTGTATTGACATTTCACATAATTATTATTATATTATTCACAGCGCCTGCGCTAGAATTATGTTATAGTAGTAGTTTCGAATTTAAAAAAAAAAATAAAAATTCGTCCTAGACAAAATATCTTGGATATAAATTTGTTACATGAAAAAATAAGCAACTTTTTTTTCAAATGTCCGTCCGCCTGTCTGTCCTTCTGTCTGATGTCCTATTTTTGTGAACACAATAACTCAAAAACAAATAATCCGATCGAGGGGAAGATCTCTATTGTTTTTGAAAGTAATTCCCCCAAAACCAAAAAAATTATGGGGGGTTAAACTTTTAAAAAAATCGAAAATAGCTGAAAGAAAATTTTGATTAACATAATTTTTGCAGGAAAAAATTTTAAAATAAGGATCAAAAATAAAAAAAAATTAAAAATTTTGAATTTTTTTTAAAGCTTTTTAAAAAAGATAATTTTTCGTTTTTCGCAAATAGAAAATCTAATAAAAAAATTGAACAATTTTAAAAAACATTTTAAAGTTTTTTTTTGAAAACTTTTTTTTATTTTTTTTTTCAATAATTTTTTGTTTTTCCAAAAAAAATCTTTAAAAAAAAATTATTTTTTTTTATTTTTTTTTTTTTGGGTAATGAAATATAGGTTTTATTTACTGTGAATATATAATGGAATGAGTAGCATTATATATCTTCAGGGCTTGTTATTTTATTTATTTTTTATGCATATTTTTTTTTTCATTTATTTCATTTTCTTTTAGTTCCAAAATCGAACCTTTTCATTGCATTCTCAGTATACACAAATGGTAAAAAACTATTTAAAATTCCAAAAAGTTCAGCAGACCAACTAACCTGTTTAAATGGTTTAAGATTTTGGTCAATGGTTTGGGTACTAATAGGTCATACATTTTTTATTTATACTACCAGTCCACTCTCAAATTTAGGGGATATTATTAACGTGAGTGTGTTTTACATTGATTCACAAAATTTAATAGTTATTTATGGTACTAGTGGGTAAAGTAAGATATTGCCCATGAGAAAATTAACCGAGGCGTCAGCCAAGCAGGTTAATTTTCGAGAGGGCAATATCGATTTACCCATGAGTGCCATACAAGGTTTTATCCAATAAATAGTTTAGAAATTCATATTTTTATTGAAAATTTTAATGACTTTTACAAGAAAATAATTTGGCAAGTGACAGTTGAGTGGGTAAAATAAATAATTTTATCCAATACATACAGATAATAAGACAATTACCAGCTTTATTTTAAATAGATAAACTCAATAATAACCCCCGCGTGGCTTTTACTTTATTGAGTGGATAATTATTTATTTTACCCACTCAACTGCCTCATCAATCTAATGACTAAATTCCTTTTGCGAGTAAAGTCTAAAGCCGTTTTCTTAATCAGCGTGCAGAGTTGACTCTTGGTATTGAAGAGGGCCATCAGTCCGAAACTGTCAGTCTACCAATATCACTCTGTACGATGATTAGAAAATAGATTGATGGAATAATAAATTAATATTTTTTTACGATCAACTTATATATATTTTAGTGGAGTGATAAAATCAGAAGTATGTTTATAGTAAGTGCACCACTTTCTGTTGACACATTTTTTGTTATCGGTGGATGTCTTATGATGTTTGGATTTTTAAAATCCCAAGAAAATGGAGTCAAATTTAATATACTGTTATATTATTTACACAGATATATAAGGTTTGTAATGGGGAACGTTAGTCAATTTTTTTAGAGAATATAGGAAAAAATGAAAGTAATTGCTTTTAAAATGATATCGATTGAGATATATTTCTCACATTTTAAATGTGAGTTCATCTGTGTGAGCTTTAAAGCTTGGCTTTGTCTGGCTTGGCTTTATTTGGCTTGGATTTGTTTGGCTTGGCTTCGTTTGCCTTGGCTAGCTGCCTGACAGCAGGGCTGTAGAGAGAAAATCGGGGCCCGGGGGTATCAACCTACGGCTGACTAAATTTTTTTACCTCCTAAAAAATTTAATACCTCCTGAAAAATTTTGATGAATAAAAGAATAACAAATAAATTATCCAGGCCCTCTCAGAAACTCCGGGCCCGGAAGAAACACCCCCGACCCCCCTCTGGACGGCCCTGCCTGATAGTACGTACGTTTTAAGAATATTCTTACATATTTCCTTTCTAAATAGTTCTGAGAATATTCTATTTTAGATTGACTCCTGCGCTTGCAGCAGTAGTTTTAACAAGTGCAAATTTAATTACGTATGCAGGCAGCGGCCCTGTATGACCTTTATTAATGGTATCTTTTCAAAACAGTTTCCTTCCTAGATAGTTCTGAGAATATTCTTGGAGATAATTTTTTTAATTTTAGATTGACTCCAGCTCTTGCAGCAGCAGTTTTAATAAGTGCAAATTTAATTACGTATGCAGGCAGCGGCCCTGTATGGCCTTTATTAATGGCATCTTTTCAAACCAATTGTCAGAAATATTGGTGGTCATCCCTTCTGTATATTCAGAATATAGTTAACAATGAAAATCGGGTAAATCAGGTCATGGACTACGTTTACACGATAAATAAACAACAAAGTTAAAAGTACGCGTACGATTTCTTAAAACCAATTAAATCCAGCGTGTTCACACATGGCAAACAATCCCAGTAAACACAAAACTTTTACAAGAAGTTCTCACAAAGTTGCATCAAGAAGTTCCACTTCTTATAAGATTAAATAACGCTTTTGAGCAGTGGAAGTAGAAAAAACTTCTACAAGAAATTATGATTTGATTCTTAAAATATATCGCCTTCTAAATTCTGAAATATCGTATCTGACAAATGCCTCCCATTAAAAAAAAACACCAAACCAGCAAACTACCAAACCAAACCATTATTAACGTAAACCAACGCCTCCCATAAAAAAAAAACACCAAACTACCAAACCAAACCATTGTTAACGTAAACCAACGAAAAAAACACCAAACCAGCAAACTACCAAACCAAACCATTGTTAACATAAACCAACGCCCCCATTAAAAAAATCAAACAGAAATTCGTGAGTATTTTAACAATCTTGTGCTATATATTCTAACAAAAAAACTGGATTTTCCGCACCTAATTATATTCAAGACAGTAAGTTTTAGTAATAAAACCGGAAATCAGTGCAAAAATATAGTTCATTTTTGTGGACCTGATGCGCACCGTAACCCCACTCAAATTAAACTATTTCATAAAACTACAACTGCCTAAACGGAAGCCACTTTTGACATCCGTCAAAACAAAAATAAGCAAACCAGTGCGCATGTGCTAGATTCTTCTCATTACTGCGGTGAGCGAATCGTTTAACTTCGGTTCTTATAAACACCGTTTAAAATGGTGTTTAAGAGCGTTTACGCATATGTTAAATACCGAATTTAAAAGTGCGGTATTTATAAGTTCGGTATTTAGCCTTTGTCTAAATTTACGTTAACGTAGTCATGGTTTAACATAATATTTTATAGACTTATAATGGGCACTTTCTCATTTGCGAGGCCCATACTGCCGTCCTAAGCCGAAAAGTCGTAACTCAAGTTTTGGGCGATTTTTAAATTTTTGGATTTTCATACCAATAAAGCTCTTCTCTACACGTATTCAAGCCAAAATAAATAAATATTTATCATAATACATAATAAAATGCTAACAAAGTTTGCCGCAACTTGAAAGTTGTTAAAAAACCTAAGCGATCTAGACGTAACTCATTTTCTTTAGCAAAAAAGACGTATCTCTAAGCTAGAACTAGATTACTTAAGATAATTACTTGTTTTTATTTTAGGTTAATGACATGATTAATATCTGTCAAATTAAGTTACATTTTTTTGGCTAAGTAATTGTTATGTCTTATAATGGTAATAAACAAAACGATGATAAACCGCTTCCTGATTTACCATTGTTTGAGAGTGATTTTCATATGATTTTTACTCTTGACGACGATGATTCGAGTTTTGAAATTGAAGAGAACCAGAAAGAATTTTTTTTTGCTCTGTTATCAAAGGACATGGCACAATTTATAGGGAATTTTGGCCCTCGGTGAAATTCGCTAAATTTTTTATATGTTTTAGTTTATACTTTTTTAAAAGGAATTAGGAACGTTTCAAGCACTTTGTATGTACAGTTTTTTTCTATAAGGAAAATAAAAAAATATTTTTGCCCTACACTCCTCATAAAAATATTTTTCTAGTAGGCATTGTTTCGTTTGACAACTTGTCAGTGAAGGATATTCTGACGTATTTTTGAAGTTTTTTAGACTAAATTGTCAGTTTTATTGGGAAAAAGTAATGAAATACATATTGAAATTGGACAGAATAATTAAATAAGATGAAGAAAAGTGCAACAGAAATACTTCTTAAGGATTAAATTAGTGAAATACGTGAAATAAGTTATTTGCTAACCTGGTAAAAAGTACTAAAACGTATATAAAATTGAACTAAAGAATGAAATAAGAAGAAAAGCAGAATATAAATACGTTTTAAGGGAATCGTTTGTAAAATAATAAGCGATTTTAATGCCGAAAGTGTATCCCTTATTTTTTGTACGGCAAAAAAAAACAATTATTTCCAAAATTCTACATAGAAGAAATTGAATATGTGTTTTTGTAATATAATGTACTGGAACCCATGTTAAAACTCCAGAACTTAATAAAATAATAAAATAAGAAGTAAAACAGAACAGAAAAACTAAGTTGAAAGTGAAATACTGTGTTTCTGCATAGAATAAATTATCCAATATAACTATCATACCGAGGGCTTCATAACAGGGCTGTATCAACCGTGTTAACATGTAGCAGATATGCCCTCGATTTGCTATGAAGCCCTCGATATGATTTAAAATATGAACACTAAAAAAAAGAATCCATGAATCAAGAAAATGCATCTTTCGATTATATTTTAAGCCAAATTCTCTTATTTTTGGACTAGCATTTCTTATGAACCTAATAACTGGCGCGGGTCTTTGAATGGAAATCCGCGCTCTTCATTTAAGATGTTAGCCTTAAAATAAGAGAATATGGTGTTGTACTTATCAAAAGACATGTGTCCTTGATTCAATTCTTTTTCACAGTATTACATTAGGACATTTTTATAAAAAAATAAATAAAATGTTTTCATTTCCTCCCATTCGGGGCATCTGCTGTTGACCACCTTGACGGTTGCATACAAAGCAATTTACTTGAAAAAAGGCTCTAAAAGCCATGCTAAATTAATTTTATATTACTAATAATATATAAAAAAAATTGACAGACATCAGTTTGACTTATACCAATCAAGATTTTTTCTTAATCATTAAGCTAATTAAACTTATTTTTATGAGGAGTTTGGGGCAAAAATATTTTTTTATTTTCGTTATAGAAAAAAAACTGTACATACAAAGTGCTTGAAACGTTCCTAATTCCTTTTTAAAAAGCTAAACTAAAACATATAAAAAATTTAGCGAATTTCACCGAGGGCCAAAATTCCCTATAAATTGTGCCATGTCCTTTCTTACTTTAAAAAAAAATATAATTTTTGTGAATAAGTTGAATTTTTATTTACCAACTATTTCGTATTATATTTACTAACCTTAATACATATAATAATTAACAATAATAAAACTACCAAAAATTAATTAAAATAACAAAATAAAAATAAAAAAAAATATACATATATATAACTAAAATAAAAATAAAAATGACTAAATATCTTCCCCTTTCTCCCTAAAAGTACCTAAAACACTGACCGCATTACCCCTTTGTATTGCTACACTCAACCTTTCCCTAAAATACATGCCCTCATAAGGATTATGTGAAGTCTGATCCAGTTTATGGCAAACTTCGTTCAAAAGTTTTTTAGTGATAGGTCCAAAAGTACCAAATGTTTCGATTGCGATAGGGTAGAAAAGATAGTTTGAAGAAAGTAAAATGAATTTATTAATTTTGCGACGCTCAGCCTTTTCAGCGGCCGCACCGGGACGATTGGCGCTCTCAGGTATGTTGGAAAATGCCAATGTGTCCGTGCAAGTAAAGTCCCAGACCAAACACTTTCCCCTGGAGTAGGGTATTAGAGACATACCATCTGGACGCTTTCCATCTATCCTTGCTAAAAGGCCTTCAGGTTCAAGAACAGGATGCAAGTTAATGGTTGTTAACGCTTTTTTTATGATTTCATTGGCCTCCAAATGTCTGCTATAGCGACCACTACTCCTAGAGCATGATAGGCCATGCGTACCAGATTGGTCGACTTTACTCCCACAGACACAGTCATGCACTTCAACAATATTGGAGCCCAGTCTCAAGCCAACACAAACCCGTAAAAGATCCTTATTTAAAAGTAAACCTAAATTTGAAATAGGAAGAGCGTTAAGCCAAAGACCAGATTCCTTTTGCTGGACAGCCTTAATTCGGGCCTTATCCTTATTATTGTTGGCGAGATTTAAAAAATTGTTTGAGGCCATTTCAATAATAGGAAAGTCCCAATCCGACTGCTTAGAAGAAGAAGGAATAATATCTGAATTAACAAAGTGTTTCCAAGAATTAACAGCATTATCGAGAAAATAAGGAGTGGCAGCAGAAAATTTTGATAGGATAATGCCACATAAATTTAAAGTAGACTTCACTGAGGAAATATAACTAGGAAGAGCGATGTCATTTAATGATCTTATACCTAAACCTCCATAACTCACAGGAAGACATATTTGAAGAAGTTGGACGTCAGAAAAGGAAATATTAAGGATTTCACTTAAATTTGATTGAATTAATGAATTAAAAGTAAATAAAAAAGGATTATTATAAAGATAAGTAGTTCGAAGTAAATATTGCATTCTTGGCACAGCAATACAATTTTTAAGTAGGAATAGCGCCTGGTGAGGTTCCAAATGAAAAAGACGCTGACATAATAATTCAATAGTATGGATTTTTTTCTCCAATATTTTAGATTCTGCCAAAGGACCTAATGGTGCTCCAAGAAGTTCCAAGCATTCGAAAGGTACAAACTTAAGATGATCAAATTTAGAAGAGGGTTCTACATTTTTTGAGAAAAATTCACATTTTTCCTTATTCAAAAATAGTCCATATTTGGGGCCTTCGGATTCAATAAAATCTAGATCGGATAGGATTACATCTTTTTTACCAACTAAAGTCCCGTCATCTAAAAACCAGATGTTTAAATCCGATTTTAATTTTAAAAAGAGAGGGTGTGACGTTATGCAAAAAAGTAAAGGACCTAATGGATCCCCCTGTTGAACTCCCTCTCTAGACAAAATAACGTACTCACCATAAACCAGTTCAGAATCATGTCCGTAACACGCGAATACATAAGGATATATCTCAGGGAAAAGGTTAAATGTAGTCTCAAGTAACACGTCGCGTCTAATCATGTTAAAAGCGTTTTTAAAATCTATTTTAAGAATGTATTGGTCTTCAAAATCTTCTGAACTTAAAAGGGATTTTACAGCATGAATAATGGCTTCCGCTCCTCCGGGAACACCGAATCCAAATTGTAGCGGCTTTAGGTATTCAATTACACGGTCTTTTATTTGAGAGATTGCACATTTAGACGCTAAACGTCTTAAAGTAAGACCTACAGCGATTGGCCTTAGACTGCCATCCTTTTTCTCCAAAGAACACAAATTCGCACCAAAAAAAATTGGTCTCACAAAGTCAGGTATTTTTCCTTCTAAGATTTTGTTGATAAAAATGCGTAGGATACTTAAAAGTTTTTTTGAAACATCACCATTATGTTCGTCAACCATATCCAAAAGGTGCTGGGGGCGTAAGCCATCTAGACCTCCACTGGATCCTCTTTGGAAGCATTTAATGGCAAACATCAACATATTTTCATCAACTTGAACAGGATTGCAATTTATTGTGCTTGGAGGAACTTGAGAAGAAGAATTCTTATTAGGGTGTTTATCTTGCATACTTTTAAAGTTTGATAAATTAGGAGGGGCTACTTTACTGTCCGAACAAGCTAATCTAAGTGCTCCTTTTATGTCTCTCTCAGAAAGTTTTTCAGACACCTTTTCAGCAATCTTAGCATCAAAATTATTTAAAAGTTTCTTATTACCTTTATTATTATTTACTGGCTGTTCGTTTTCAGAAAAAGATAAAGAGATATTCGGAAAATTTCTTAATAACATGTTAATTTTGGAAGCGAGTGAACTTTCATAGAACTTTTTGTTAGAATTTCTACTTCTTCTTTCAACTTTTAAGCACGCTGATGAAAATAAAAATAATTTTAACCAGGCTTCTTTAGAATCTGATTTCAACACATCACTAATACAATTTGAAAAGGTCTCAGTTGCCAAAACTCTTGATGCCTTAGGGATTCTTCGCAAAATTCTTCCTCTATATCTTTTCTTTTGGATAATTTCAATAAAATCATTATTCGTAGAATTATTATTGGGATTTGAACTATTATTTTGAGAATTATGATATGAGGGTGCAGAAAAAGACTGATCCGATCGATGCATTCTACCTTTGTGGCAACGCATTCCATGAATAGTTGGGAAACATTTTTCGCAAAAATCACATTTGTAATTTGTAATTTGAGTTTCCACATTATTATTGTTGTTGTTAGATGTAGATGCACCAACATTGTCTGCATTCCAGTTAGAAATAATTATTTTTGCCCTTCCACTATTGGGGTACTTCAAAGGGAGATATTCATCATCTGAAGAATCTTCTTCCATACAACTGATAATAAAAAACTTGTAAAAACGATTAAAATTAAATAAGAAAACTCAGATTTTTCCTTTAGGGTAAAAAATAGTAAAAAAGTTCTAAAAAATTACATTTCACGTTGAAGTTGACGTATTATAATTAAATTATATTATTTATATAATATATTTTATAAATTACGTCTAATTAGCTAAGTAATTGTCGAGAAACTGCAATTCCTTAGCGAATAAGACGTATATCATTTATATTATAACATATTGATGTAAATGAATAAAATTTTACCCTTAAATAATATTTACTTAACGTTTAGTGTAAATACTTTGATATATTCCCAAAAATAGCGGTGCTGATTTAAAATTCAGAAAATGTTTAATAGCTCAGAATAACCAAATTTTGAGTTACGTCTTTTTAGCTTAGGACGACAGCATAGTGCACATGCAAAATCAATTCCAATAGTGTCACACTTTAAACTTGAAGCTTTATAAGCCGAGATAACTAAATTCAAAGGAACTTAACTCATATGTACACATAGAACATTTTAATAGTTTAAATATCTCGACTCGTAGAGTATTAAGTTTAAAGTGTGAGACATTATTAAAAAATAATGTCTTTTTTTACTATGTACCTCTCAAGAATAACTTAAGATCCCCAAATATTAATTAAATTAAACTAATTAGAGTCATTTTAAAAATCTAATTTAAATTAACACGTTGACAGTCCCATGAATCACATGTGATTCATGATAGGTTTAACCCACACGTCCATATGTGATTCATGTACATACCTGTTAACATTAGTTTTATTTTGGTTGGACGTATGGGGATGAAAACACATCCTAATGGGGATTCTCAACGTGTTAAATTTAAAATATGTTATCCATTTAAATTGTTCTTATTTTTTTTTGAAAAACATGCTTTTATTGCCCCTTTTTATAGTGTGTTGGTCAAACATGGTATTTAGATGTAGATATGCAGCTATATCTAATATCTCCAATATTTTTAATGGTTTTGAAAAGAAGCAGATATGTGGGAATAAGTTTAATATCCATATGTATTTTATTTTCTATGGGATTATCCTGTTTTATATCGGTTCGCTATCAAATAAATGCATTAATGTCCACCCGTTATTGGTAAGTAAATATAGTTTATTCATGGCAAAAAAGAACCATGCAGCATGGTCCATGCTGTATAGTTTTTTTTAACCACTTTTTAAAAATCCAAAACCAAAATATAAATATCCAAACTATCAAAAGTTTATCAAAATATTTCTTAAATTTTTCATAAAATATTAATATTTAAAATACAGGGTGTAACAAAAAAAGGTGGGTTGGCTATACATAGCCATATTGTACTCACCGAAACAATGAAAAAAGTTCATGTACACATATTATTTAAAATGCTTCGTCTTTAAGATACGCCCCTTTGAATGTGGCTAAAATATTCGGTTTTTATTAAATAACTCAGGAACCCTTTGAGTTACAGCAACGAAGTTTTGCATGTGAACTAATCTTAACAAGGCCCAACTTCTATGTTATTTTCATGTACTTATTTTAACCATGGGCGTACGAAACGACCCCCCCCCCCTTTATAACGGTTAATCCAACAGTATTACAACAAGAGTACCTTTTTTACGTATTTTTACCCAAGGAATGAATTAATTTTTTATTGTTTCGTTGAGTACAATATAGCCACCCCCCTTTTTTTGTCACACCCTGTATATAAAAATTAATTAAATATAATTTCTCTCTGATAAGTGAAAATATTTTCCTTCTAGAAAAATTGCGCTTTTTACGAAGATGAAAAATTATTATTTTCTATTAAAAAACATGTTTTCAGGGCCACTTCAACATCATCAACTGACTATATGAATAAATATTATGTACAAACTAATACAAGAGCTTCTCCATGGTTAATAGGGCTTTTATTAGGAATTTTAATATATAGAATAAAAAAACAACGAGTTAAAATACATACGGTAAGATAAATAATTTATAATTTGTAACAATTTGTAATTACAAATCAGAAAGAACTGAAATTGTAAATTTACATTACCATTAAAAAAAACTACTAGAAAGGGGGGAATGCCGCGCAGCGGCTAATTCCGTATATTTCATTTAAATATATAAAATTTTAAAGGTTATTAAAAAAAAAACGTTTAAACGGTTTGCACCATATGATAGTACAAATGTAAAGAACCATCCGCTGTTTAGTTGAGATTGAGTTGCAGCCAATGGCGATTTCTCCCGTTAGATTAGACAGGGACGAAAGTTCTACCCAAAAAGGATAGAAGACATACATACACTCCCACTTCCACCCAACCAAACAAATTCTGTATTTGTTCTTTGTTGAGCAAATACAATATTTACTTTGCCGGGCGATTATATTATTTTTAATAAATTACTGGCGCCATTTAAATTTTAGTACAATTATCTTATTCTACAGGTTCACATTAGCTATGTTCGTTCGTGCCGCTCAGTGCTACACTTTCCGGCCAACCAAATAAATACTGTATTTGTTGTATGAAAAACAAATACAGTATTAATTTCGTTGGCTGGAAAGTGTAGCACAAATGAGATAGAGATAGGGTAGACGTCTTTTATTTTATAATTCTAGTTGTAGAGAGCTCCATTATAATTAACCCATACATGTTTTGTAATTTTTCAATAATGCGTTATCGAAAAAGTTCATTACTTTTATCGACTTTTATAGTATATGCATGTTATTGTAGTCAAGTTTTCATTTAAAATATAGAAAGTTTAATATACTGACGATATTTGTACATATGTATGGAGAAACAAAACAAAACATATGTATGGTATTTTTGCCATCATTTTTTACAGAGGGTATAATATAGGTACACTGGGAAAATCCAGGACGACTAGTAAAAAAAAGGTGAAGTATGTTTATAGAAAATCACCTGCAGAAAATGATATTTAAAAAAAAATTGAGCCGGGCCACTTTGGCTTTTTAGTTTTTATTTTGTTATTTTCTAATTTTATTTTTTTAAACATACAACTTTTTGTTAAAAGTCATCCTGGATTTTCCCAAAAAAAATTTTCGGCCCGGCCTACTGTATATGTATGTATATTGGATCTTCTGCGTAACATAGGTGGTTAAAATTATTTTCAAATTATTTTCGTCGAATATTTTTAAATTTCTGTAGTTTTCTCATCTGTTGAACATAATTAAACGCCTTTTTAATGTCTAAAAGAGCATATCATTTCCGGTTCATAATTTTAATCTTTAGTTTGTAAAATAGCATTTTATAACTGTATTAGAACTGCACCAAATAACTATAATAATAAAAATGAATTGTAATTTTTCTGATAGTTTGTAGTATTTTTAATGTGGACACTTAGTTTGTCTGTACTTTTGGCTTGTGTGCTTGGAGGACATAGTACCCTGAGAGGGTCTGAATACAATAAGTTGGGTAATGCATTTCATATAACATTTGTTCGACCTGTTTGGGCACTGAGTATGTGCTGGATAATTTTTGCATGTACCAACAATAATGGTGGTGAGTAATAGCTTTTTTGTATTAAAGATTAAAAGTTGTAGTTTAGAGACTTTTATCGCCCTTATCGATTAAGCTAAAATTAAGCCAAATGGATGACTTTATCCAATACATACAGATAATAAGCCAATTACCAGCTTTATTTTAAATAGATAAACTCAATAATAACCCCCGCGTGGCTTTTACTTTATTGAGTGGATAATTATTTATTTTACCCACTCAACTGTCACTTGTCAATTTTCTTGTAAATGTCATTAAAATTTTTAATAAAAATATGAATTCCTAAGCTATTTATTGGATAAAACCTTGTATGGCACTCATGGGTAAACCGATATTGCCCTCTTACTTTACCCACTAGTACCATAAATAACTATTATTATCATTTTAGGATTTATTAATAGATTCCTTTCTATGCCGATTATGCAAGTCTTAAATAAGTTTACATACAGTATCTATCTGGTACATTTGACAATTTTGTTTATGAAAGCGGGTGTCTTTCATACTTCAACATTTTTTAGCGAATTTTATATGGTAAGAAAAGCCGCATAAAAAATAACACTTTCTTTTAAATATTTTTTTATATTATCATTTTTTCACGAACAGTCTTTAAAAACAATAAATAACAAACAATCTTTAATAATAATATAATAAAATATCTAAAAGAAATTGTCATTGCCAGTAAAAGTAAAAAATAGGATCGATTATTTTCTCAGTGTAGCAGTTTTTTTTTCACGTTTAGTTTTCAGGTATTTTAATGAGGTATTGTTTTTTTGCAGGCTTATGATTTTTGGGGAATTACAATGATATCATTTTTGCTGTCAATATTTTGGGTATTGGCTTTTGAGTCTCCTATGATTATCATAGAAAAGTGTATATTTTCATTTTTTAAAAAATAAAACATAAATATACTCGTTTTTTTTATTTCAAACCCATCGATATACACTTTATTCAGCACACTATAGTAGAGAAAAAGATGCAAGTCACTTGCAAAACAACTTTACACTACGATATTTCAAGATATCTTTGACATAGAGACTTCAAATTTGGAACAAATTTTGTTTACTACTTAGAAAATCTTTGTTCCAAATTTCAAGTCAGTGGGTCAAAGCGTTTTTGAAATATCGTAGTGTAAACTTGTTTTACAAGCGATTTACATCTTTTTCTCTTCTATAGTTTCATGTCTTATAAGTATAGTGTCGCAATTCAAATACTCAGGGGATATTCTAACCTGTGATCTCTCCGATAATCTCGACATTCAGAGAAAAGCCCTCTGCGTCCGCGCTAATATGTTAACCCGTCGTTTCTCCAAGTGTAACTCTGACATTAAAAAACTGTTATTTCAAACATATTGCACAGGGATCTACATGTCCGAGCTTTGGTGTAATTATACACTGGGATGGTGGAATAATCTGCGCGTGTGCTATAATAATGCGTTTAGACTCTTAAATAACATACCGAGATTTTCTAGTGCTAGTGAAATGTTTGCTACGGCTCGTGTTAATGATTTCTTAGCTATTCGTAGATTTCGGGCTTTTGGGTTCCGCGATCGGCTGTATAAATCTTCCAACCTCTTTATTGTGGCTCTGCTGAGGAGTGACATTCTATGGCGTTCCAATCTATGGCAAACCTGGAGTAGAGTTTTAATGGGGGGGGGGGGCGGTAGCTCTTTTGAACTTTTGTATATTGGCTAATTATTAATTTTCTTGTAGATATTTTGTATGTTTTGTATTTTTTGTATATGGCCCTCTGGGCTGGAATAAAGGATTATTATTATTATTATTATTAAAAAAAAAGCTTTGTATCCAAAAAGTTCCAACTATTTAGCCTTAATCAAGGTCTTGAGGCTAAAAATATTTTAAAAATGTTTTAGATAAGTTATCTAAAAACACATACATAAGTACAAAAACAAAAATTATACAAATACCACAAGGACGTGTCCGGATAAGATCATATTATGATAATACCTACTGAAGTGGTTATTACTCGCTAGCTTCTGGCGTCCTAGAAAAATATAAATTGATTTGGACAAAACACATAACATTGGGAGTTTGGAGGATGTGACTAAGGACTGAAGAAAATGTATTTTATCCAATACATCAATATAAAGACCTAGATTACTGAGGTCAATTTACCTAAGGAAATTGACATTTTATTCATTGTTTATAAATTGTCTCACGTCTCCCCTAGCAACGTGGGCTAGTATTTTTACCCCACTCTTTTGGTAAAGGCAGTTTTTGCACAAAATACTTAATTTTTAGAGACTGGGTTGTGTGGGTTTATCCCGGGATCTCATTTAATTGATCTTACTAGCTCAACAGCTGGAATAAACACTAACAACGACGGAATTTTAAAATCTATAAAATTGCAATCAGAACCTCAAAATTTAAATTTTTCCAATTATTAAAAATTTTATACTCGCGTTTGTATTTTTCTTTTGATTTGGGTGATATAGAATTAAAAATATCCGCTTTTGTTTCTTCCAAAATGTCCTCAGGGACAAAAACACAATTTTCATCCTCAAAGTCCAATTTTAATTTGAAAACGACACACGGGTTAAAATAAATCTTGATTTTAAACTGTCAAACTTGCAATTGTTTTATTTGTACCGTAGCCGCCTACAGTTTCAGCGGTCATGATGAAATAAAACATTGTGTGTACATAAAAAAGCTTTATTAGTAATCGCATTTTCTTATGTTTACAAATGTATTGGATAAAATTTTGTATGGCACACGTGGGTAAATAGATATTGTCTACGGCCGTATAAATAGAAGCAAGTTAATTAAACTGTGAAAATAAAAGAAAACCCCAAATTCGCTTTTATTTTTTAAATAAAATGCTGCATTTATTCAAAAAAAAAAATAACTTTAAATTTTGACAGAATTATTTTTTTCCATACACTTCTATTAAAAAACTACATACAAAATATAGAATATATATCTGATGTTAAAAATTTGGTAAATTGTAGGTATTTTTTTTGTACCAAATATAATTATGCAAGATTTTTATACACATATGTCAAAAAATAATGCCATACAAAAATATTTTCTGGGAGTTCTCATATTATGAGATGAGGTATATGGTTTAGATTAAAAGGAATTTTTAATATTATTAAAAATTCCTTTTAATCTAAATCTAGTAGATATGTTAATAAATTAGGATCATGTTGATAAGATATATTTATTATTTAATAAAAATATGTTCATTGAATTTTTACAATATTAAACACGACTAAAAAAACATATATTTTTTATCTAAATTAGCTACTTATAAAAATCAACCTACCGTATAATCAGGGGCGTACCGAAGAGAGCGTCGTTGGATGGGGGGAAGAGTACCAACATTTACCAACTAATAAATAGTTACCCAGACAGCACATAATAACTATTAGATATCCAGATCATATACTTTCTGGATATAGAGTATATCCACTGGATAGCCTGGAGAGCTATTAGATATCCTATGGACATACAAATGTCAGCTCATATCCAGGATATCCACTGGATATCCATGAGATATCCAGTGGGCATCTATTTTTCTAATCTCCCTAAAGTATATCCACTGTATATCCATTAGAGATCCATCATGGATATCCAGTGGATATCCTGGATATAGGCGGACATTTGGATGTCCATGGGATATCTATGGATATACTCTACTATATCTAGAAAGTATATCCCCTGGATATCTAATAGTTATTATGTGCTGTCTGGGTATTTGCTCACATATTCGTGGTTAGTGAATTTTTCTGTATGAGGTCGCATTTTGTGGACCAAAGCGGAGCTGAGGTCATTTTGGAGTGTTACGCCCAAGTTAATGGTATAGGAAAAAAGCGTTACAGGGGGTCCAAAATTTGCGTTACTTGAACATTCCCAATGAGTTAAAAAATATTTTGTCACATTGTGTTATTAATGGTGTTGTTAGTTTCAAAGAGATGGTGGTTTAGTTAATTATATAATTAAAATTTAATTAAAATAAAAAAATATTTACAACAATATTTTGTATTTTTTTGCAAACGTGCTTTCCAGATTATGCTTACAAACATAGAGTTGACCATATAAAAATATTTGTCCTATCAATGATTTTAATTTTTAAAAACCACATTATTGTAATTTAATTATATTTTTATCTGATTTTGCTATAAGTATAAAAGTGCGATCATATAATGTGATAGGTATTGTATTAAATTTCATCAAAATGAAAAAATTTAGCTTAATTTTGGGCTTTTGTGTTTTTTTTGGATCGGCTTATTCTCAGTTTGAAGATGCTTTGGAAATAAATTATGGCAGATTAAATCCAAATTTTGGCCTTAATATCGTAAGTATATTTTTAATTTCAACTTTTTTTGTTTCAAAAGGATGAGCAATTTATAAATTTTTCAAATTTGTTTTTTTTACTCATAAAGATTTAATTTTTTTTATTGAATTTTCTTGATTTTTAGGGGTGAATCACAGAATATTTACTTATGCTCTTTTATATACGCCAAACTCAGTCCTCTGTCCCAAGCCATAGCCAAAGATAGAATTTTCATACAATTACTTTTAAAATTTTTAATGATAATGTAATTTTTTTAATTCTCTTACCATAAAAGTTTGTGATTTACTTAGAAATTTATATTTTTTTCTTTGTAAATACTATAGTCCGTCCAATTATGCAAGATAGTCGTTTAAAATTTCTGCGATTTTTAAGCTACATCATTGGTTAAAAACTCGTACCTTTTAACATATAAAATATTGTGACATTTTTTGTCTATGACAATGACTGACGGTCGTTAAAGCTAGTAAAAGAAGAGACAGTTACATAAAAATATGGTTATACTTAATGTTATTTCGAATGGTATTGAAAAAGATACTTTTTTGGTTTATTCTTCATACACTCACACTAAATTAGCAAATTCTACATATTGTACAAACGTAATTAATATTGAACACAAGGAAAACGTCAAATCTTTAGGTTACAATTACAACTTAAGGCTCACATAACAATCATTACAAGATACATGATGACACATCAAGCCAATCCTGGCATCGCATTCTTATGTACTATGCTTGTTATGCGAGTCTTTGGATAGGCCCTTTCCAGGAAAACAGTACCAACATCTGTTACATTTTTGATACACTACGATTTATGAATGATTATGCTATTTCTGCGCTTTGTGGTGTAAAACGGGCTCCGTCCCTTACTATCTTGCATAACTGGACGGAGTATAGAAATGTTAAGCTTAATGTTGCACGTAATTTTTGCATGCATTTGTCATTAATGTAATTATACTCGTGTCAATCTGAGAATGCGACTCTGACGTCACAGCGCTTAAACTAAATACCACTCTGTAGGGTAATTGAAACTTATTTCTTAAGATGTAATAAATGATTTTTGTTTATATACATTCTCTATATAATAATTATGTATTAACACCAAATAAAGTTATGGCAGCGAAAACGAAAAGATTTTAACTCTGGGGATAAAATAGTACCAGAAACTGCCTTATAAATTTTTAGTTATAGTGTCGTACTAACCACTGACAGGTCCTGAAGAATTTTTAACAATATTTTACAAGGTTCGGCAGCTTCGATTTTATGGGAAACGGTTACATGCTCTCCAGACATGTGGCTACAATGTGACGTAGTCCTTTTTTTTCGTATTTCTAGATCAACTTATATTTTTTAGGTATTTCTCATGAGGAATAACCAAATATCTGCATTTAATTATTTTTTAGTCACAATTTTTAACCAAATATGATTATCCATTTGAAGAGTACGAAGTTCAAACCGAGGATGGATATATCCTTGGATTACACAGGATTCCGTACGGCAGAAACGGGACATTTAAAGACGATAAAAAACCCGTGGTGTTTTTGATGCATGGTCTTGTAAGCTGCTCAATGGATTGGGTCAATATGGGACCCAATAAATCCTTGGCTTTATTGTTTGCTGATTTGGGTTACGACGTTTGGCTAGGTAACTCCAGAGGAAATACATGGTCTCGAAAACACGTTACTTTAGATCCTCTTAATAAGACCTTTTGGGAATACAGGTAAATTGGGATAAGTCTTTTTAATTTTAATTAGTATTATTTAGTATTTTTAAGAATTTTTTAGTATTATTTAATATTTTTGGTTTCCCATTATGAAAGTTTTAAATTTTCGGAAAGCCTTGTATGTCGATATAAATCAGTATCAAGCAAAACAAAAGTTGTCGGTCAGTCGATTGATCGTTCGGTCGTTCTGTCCGGAAAATCTTGTGGGCACGATAACTTAAGAACGCTTTCAAGCGCTTTACGCTAGATACATAAAAATTGGCATACAGGTATGTTACCAAAAGTTTTCGCTCTAGATGTGTTTTCTTGAAAATTGGTATATTGGACTTTTTAAGGTTGCTGAAAGTGAATCTAATAATAAAAAAATTCTAACTCCAGCCGTGAGGGGCGGGGGTGGTTTTCTTGAAAATTGATATATTGGGGTTTTTGAGGTCGCTAAAACTAAATCTTAAAATAAAACTTTTCTAAATCCACCCCCTTAGGTAGTAGTTTTCGTGAAAATTGGTATATTGGGGTTTTTAAGGTTGCTCTAGTGAATCTGATAATAAAAAATCCATTTCACGTGAAGAGGTGAAAAATGGGAAAGCTTTTTTACTGGGCAGTGTATTTTAGTATTTTTTTTAGTTTTTTTAGACCTATTAGGTTCTTTTATTTTTTAGTTTTCATGAAATTGGATACTACGATATACCAGCCATTGTTGATTTTATTCTTAATAAAACACAGGTTGAAAATATTTCATACGTTGGTCATTCGCAAGGGACATCTTCCTTTTTTGCCATGGCTACAACGAGGCCCGAATACAACAAAAAAATAAACATAATGACAGCTCTATCGCCTGTGGTTTTCATGGAAAATATGACCCATCCAGTAGTTGAATTTTTTTCACAGCCACAAAACTTGTTTCTTTTAGATGTAAGTCATGGTTATACAAGGCGGTTCAAAAGTCACCCGTCTCTTAACTTTTGAACGAATTAATATAGCAACTTAACACTTAAAACAACTTAAACTATCTTTCAGCATATATTCGATATTTTTAGCTTTTAAAATGTGGTCAGGGGGACACCGAGGGGGGTTTTCTAAATGGAAAATGGGTTCGTGTGGTACATCATTTTAAAACAAATAAAATTCTCTATTTGAATATACATTTGTTTTATTTTTAAAATAAAGGTTTTAATTTTTATTTTTTTTTTGCTTAAAAATGCGATTTTTTGAGACTTTTTTTTTATTTATAATATTTAAAATAATTTTTTATGTATAATTTACGTATTTGCATCATGAAAGTAACCGTTCTTCAACAATTGTTTGATTTTTTTTTTAAGTGACGAAAATTCCCATTTTAAACCCTCAAAAAATCTCTCAAAAAATAACAAAAACATGTCGTCAAATAGATAGGTTTATAAACTTTAAAATGATTTTCCACACGATCCCCTTTTAGGTTTAAAAAAATTGCCCTTCATGCCCCCCTGCCCACTTTTAAAAGCTGAAAATATTAAATATATCCAAAAATATAGTTTGGGTTGTCTTATTTAAATATCCCAAATTTGATATCTCAGCTTGGACCGCTCTGTATAATGCTACCAAATTAAACACTATAGTATAAACAACTTCAAGATGCAGTAGAATTAAATAAAAGAATAGCGCACGGGGCAGCTGGCGCGTGGTTTCATTGGTTAAAACACTCGAATGTTGCGAGAGTAGGGATGTAGAAAATTAAACAGGTCAGTACGTGAGCACCTGCTATGAAGCGTTCAATGAATTGCAATGGACCGTAATACAGAAATATTTTGTTTTGAGTCCTACCCTGTCATTAAATCCGTTGTTGTCACGTACGTTTGTTAACACTTACTACATTTTGAAGTTGAATATACTATAGCTACTTTCCTTATAGTCAGGGGCGTTCCGAGGGGATAATGTGAGGGGTTGCCACACCCCCCACGAAATGACCCAGTCAGCAACTTCGAACCGATGAGTCGGAAAACTTGACAGAAGTGAAAGTTTTTCTTTCAAAATGTAATGATATTTTTTTTTTGTTCACAATTTTTGGCAGGGCTAAAGTTTTTTTTCAGAGGTGAAAAATTTTTAGATGTGATTAGTTTTTTTTGGAAAGCTTGTTTTTTATTGTGAAAATAGTTATTTATTTTTAATTTTTTTTATCCAATAAATAGCTTAGGAATTCATATTTTTATTAAAAATTTTAATGACATTTACAAGAAAATAATTTGACAAGTGACAGTTGAGTGGGTAAAATAAATAATTATCCACTCAATAAAGTAAAAGCCACGAGGGGGTTATTATTGAGTTTATCTATTTAAAATAAAGCTGGTAATTGTCTTATTATCTGTATGTATTGGATAAAAATTTATTTGATACTCGGCAAATTTTAGGCAAGTTGGCAAAAAAATCTGGTTTGGACTTGACAAAAACCTCGGAACTCCCCTGCTCATAGTTTAAAAAAAATCTAATAAATGTTGTCAAAAAAATATGTAAAATATGTAGCTCTCGTATATAAATATATATATTTTTAGATGGCAGTTAATTACATGAAAATGTACGAGTTAGTTCCGCACTACGACTTTTTAAATAAATTAGCTGGAACATTTTGTGACAGTGAAAATGAATATTTTTATATTTGCCTTAATATATTTTATTTGATTGGTGGAAGAGACGAAAGTCAACTGGACAAGGTAAATTTTTTTATTACTTATTAGAACTATCCCGGACAACATCCATAAACTCATATAGACCTCATGAGAGCATCATGTTATGATTTACACGTTTTGTACTCATACGAACATCATGATGAGCACATCTCATGATTTTATTTAAAACATATTTATGCCACTTCCGGTGAAACTAAAAAATTAAATCCTTTATTTTATAGCCAATGTAAAATTATATAAATCACCCAAGTTTCGTTTTTATCGAATGAAGATTAATTTTGGAGGTGGACATAAATAAAACTCACCCGGTATAAATATTTTTTGCAAAATCACTTTTTATATCTGTATAACTCAAAGATAACACAGACCCTTAAACAAAAAAGTCAATTACTATTAATAAAACAGCCACGTTTAGTCCTGAGGTATATACACTATTTTTTGCACGACCAAACATAATTTTTGGTATGTAGATAAAATTAAAATTAAAAACCATACGTCTAAAATCGGGTGTGTTATTTTAGTAATTTAATTAAGATGCCTGTGAATCGCGAAAAGTCAGTTTTATGGCTATCGCGATTTCAATTGTTTTTTAATTTGGTTGACACAAACGTCAGTTCGAAAAATGGACGAAGACGATAAGTTTTAAGTAATTTAAACAATGGTATTTTTAAAAGTTTTCTTTGTTAAAATCAAATAAATTGAATACCAGTAAAGCACATAGTATGTATAATATTTTAATGTTATCAAGGTTGCCGGGATATTTTTCCCTTGGGAGAAAAACGGCATGTTTAGCCCGAAAATAAAAGCGTAAAATTAATCACGCGAATGATTAATAGCTATTATACGCGAGTAGAATACTATACTTTATCCACGGCCGTTTTGGGGTTTAAAAGGTTTATTTTTACAGACCCGTGATTAATAGGCCTATTAATCACGGCCGTGGATAAAATTTATTTATTTTAGGAAATGTTGCCAGTCATTGCTTCAAATTCTCCGGCTGGAGTATCATACCAAGAAGTAAGACATTATTTACAAGAAAAAAGATCTGGTAAGTTTATGTTAATTAAAAATAAAAAAAGGATTTGACAACTTTTTTATTTAATAGAAATTAACAATCAATAAAAGTAGGGACCCACAAATAAAGTGACATTAAACTTCAAGTATAATGTCATTATATATAGGGACCCTAAATAATAGTATATTAAAGTCGCCTCAAGCGGCTCGTTTCTAAAGTACTAGTGCGCTAAAAACGTGTTATGAACGAGTGCTTTATACAATTTTTATCTATTTTGCTCTAAAATTTTAAAAAACTTACATTTAAATTGATGACTGATTTAGGGATTTTTATTTCGGGTTGGCATTACAACCATGTTTAAAATTCTAAGAACAAATGTTATTTTGATATGTTTTATAGTCCTTTCATCTCTTCTTCACTGCAAGTAACAAGCCACAATTTTAACACGGTAAAAAATAACCTAAATGCAAAATTTTGTAGAAAATTAAACTTTAAAGCGACGTTGAAATTTGCACGGAAAACGTCAAGCGATAGGCTTTTGTCTGTTGCCAACTCAAAAAAAAAATAAATAGAGACCTCTTATGGGCCTACAAGAACACGCAAAATGCGTGATTATGAGCTTATAAGAGTCGCAAAATAGAAAAAAAGCAAGTAAAGGACGCCTTTAGGGCCGTAGCGAAGATTTTGTGGGGGTTTGGCTTTGGGAGGTCAAAAATTGCAACCTTTTTTATCCTAAAAATACAATTTTTTCCTCGAGAAAAAATTACTAAAAAAAAGGTCCTCACCTTTTAGTCAAATATGCAACTCTTGTATTTTGAGTCCCTGCAACATACGACTTTTGTCTGAAAAATTACAACTTTTGTTTTGGATCAATGAAATAAACAACTTTTCAAGAAGGATTGTTTTGGATCAATGAAATATACAACTTTTCAAGATGGGTGGGGGAAGCTCCCCCCTCCCCCATAGCTACGGCCCTGGAACCTTGATAAAAGGAACAAATTAAAATTAAAATTTAAAATTTAAAATTTTAGGTTATTTTAGGCAATATGATCATGGTATCGTTGGAAATATGAAAAAATATGGACAAATGCATCCTCCTAGTTACAATTTATCTTTGGCCGATGTTCCTGTTGCCGCATTTTATTCATCAAATGATCTTTTTGCTGCTGAATGTGTAAGTATCTATAGGTCGTACCTACCCAAGTAACACAGTAGCTATAAAGTCTCTCTTGCCGCTCTAGCCATATGGCTGCAATTTTGCTGTGAAAGAGCGGTAAACGACATTTTATAGCTCCTGTGTTACTTGGGTAGGGTCAACTGGGGCTAATGTGATACAGTCAAAATAATGGGGCTATTATGATACAGCTACCTCAAAAATATTTACAGTCTACAAATTAAAGTAAAAAAAAATTGGTGAAGTAGAGAATTATATACTTAATTATAAGTCATATTAACTTTTGCAAAAATCTGAGACATTTGGAAAATAAAAAAATGTTTCTACTTTAATTTGTATACTGTAAATATTTTTGAGCTAGCTGTATCATAATACCCCCATTAAAAAAGTTGAAATTAATAAAGGATGGCTGTCAAAATTGCAGGGAATATGATAAAGGACAATAGTGTATCATACCAACACCAAGTATTTTAAATCTATCTCCAACACAAAATTAAAGCGTTGTATCACAATAGCCCCTTACTGTATTCACAATAGCACCAAATATGGGGCTATTTTGATACAGCATTTTGTTGTACTTTTATGGTTAACTATTTTTTTTCTTGTATTTTGCCCTTAAAATTGGGCAGAGAACCGCATTGCTTACAACAAGGAATATTTTCATATTTTTAAAAATAAAATTTATGTTTTTTTTTTATTTTGGGGAGAATTAAAAAAACACCCTCTATATGATTTTTTTTATTTACAGAATGTTAAAAAATTGTTAGAGGAGCTTCCAAACCTCAACCACGTAAAACGAATTGACTGGCCTCAATTTACCCATTTGGATTTCTTATGGGCCAAAGATGCTGTTACCTTGGTGTACAATGATGTTATAGATGTTGTAAACCAATATAATAATAAAACACGTGCCTAAATTCAAATTGTATATTTAAAATTCAGTTTTAAAGAAAAGACGGAAAATATTTAATTTTGACTTATTTAATTCTAAAAACTCCAAACGAACTTGAATATGTGTTTGGTGAAATTAGCCAAATTAAAACATAAAAATTTAATTCTATAGTCAATATAAATGTCTCTCAAATGTTGTATGACACTATAGTGACTATAGTCACTAGTATTATTTTAAATTATAAAAAAGATTTACGCTTAAAGATAGTTTGTTTTATATAATATACATAAGGTCAGAAATTTTTAATTTTTAACAAAGTTATAAAAATATTAATTTATTATTCCATCAATCTATTTTCTAATCATCGTACAGAGTGATATTGGTAGACGGATAGGTTCGGGCTGCTGACCCTCTTCAGTAACAAGAGTCTAGCAATAGATGGCGCAGAAGTATACATCAATCTGATGACACTACTGTTCTCTTAATCAGCGTACAGAGATGACTTTTGGTACTGTAGAGGGCCACAGACCGAAACTGTCAGTCTACCAATATCACTCTGTACGAATATTAGAAAATAAATTGATGGAATAATAAAATAATATACATTATCCAAAAAGTCGATACCTTCTGTCGTTTAAAAGTTAAAGATAAGTTTTTTAAAATTTTGCCCATGCTTGCGCCTTCGCCATAATTGTAAATATTTGCACCATTCACTACTACAACACTCAAAAAATTTCCGACACCATTTTAATTGCGTCTGGCTATATTTTTGGCGCTGATTTCGAAACCTTTTTCCGTTTTTCTCGATCAGCTCGTTTTTTTTTTGTATAGTTGTAATAAAAAAAATAATGAAGGTCTATTTTTTTAGTATATGCACCACGTATGCAAACTGTCTCAAGTGTACTGGACTGATTTTTTGCCTCGATTCCGTCTCAGTCTTGAACAGCTCGTTTTTTTAAAATATAGAGCACAATAGTTTTCTTTGCCTATAGTTGTAATAAAAAAATAGTTAAGGTCAAATTAATTTTCTTTTTTCTTCTTATTTTTTTGCTATATTTTGAATTTTATATAAATACTTAAGATATTCTGAATACTGATACTCTGATTTTTATAAGCAACACTAACACACATGTGAGTAAAAATAAAAAACATTTTAGATTTCATAATAAATTTAATTTATCCTGTTGCTCTTCTAAAAGTAAACAAAATACTTCAATATTTTTTTTTTCGATAACCCCCGGTAAAATCTTCGTCACAGGATTAAATCTATTTTTTTTATTTTTATAAACCTCACATATGTGTTAGTACTGGTTATAAAAATTAGAGTCGTAACTTTAGTGTCATATAAAAATTTTGTCAAAAAATATCGAAAAAATACGAAAAAATCTCATTTTTTGAATTTAGAAGCCTATAAAAAAGAAATTAATAAAGATATTTTAAATCCGATTTTTTTGGCTTAGAGCCCCATTAATATAGAACCAGTCCACGGAAAAAAGAAAATTAATTTGACCTTAACTATTTTTTTATTACAACTATAGGCAAAGAAAACTATTGTGCTCTATATTTTAAAAAAACGAGCTGTACAAGAAAAACGCACAAAGGTTCCGAAATCAGTGCATTAAATATAGACAGACACAACTAAAAGGTTACCCGCAAATAAAAAAAAATCTTTTTTTGTAGTGCTATTATAATGAATAATAAATAATAGTATATTGTGCGAACTAAGTCCTTAGTGTTCAAGACTGAGACGGAATCGAGGCAAAAAATCAGTCCAGTACACTTAAGACAGTTTGCATACGTGGTGCATATACTATTTTTTCTACTACCTAAAGCTAGTTAGTAAAAAAAAATAAATTATAATAGTGCTGTAGTTAATGCTCTAGCGCTATAGTTAATGGTGCTATAGTGCCTATAGTTAATGGTGCAAAGCTATAGCTTACTTCAACTCTTATGCTATGAAAAATAGGCATACATTACATTTTGAGAGGTACACTTAGAAATTTTGTCACGTCTGCGAAGTTCTTAATAAAAAAGTCGATTTTCTCAAAACAACAAAAATGCAGATACGACCTTTTTGATTAGAAGTGCAGTATAAACTTGCTGATGAGAATGAGATAAAAAACTTCATTCACAAAATTGACTAAGGCGCAGTTATTTATTTATTTATTAACTTTGTTTTATTTGTTTTATTTGTTTAACCTCGTACTATTCTACTTAATTAAGCATCCCCTAAGTCCAGGACTTGTGTGGGCTAGTAGTAGAGGGAACCACCGGCTTATACTGACTTTCGAACCAGTTTCTAGGGATTGTCCGTTTCACTTATCGCCTTCGCCAAATTTCAATTATTAATTAACTGAAAAAGGCAAATCGGCGCCAGTGAGAATCGAACTCACGATAGTAGACTTGCTATACATACGCGCTAGCCACTACGCTATGCCTCCCATTGTTAAGATACACATGGGAAAGAGCATGTAGATAAATAAATAAAACGAAAAAAATAAATTTTCTTCAAAATGTTTATAAGTTGAACAATATTACATACATTTTATTAAAATTAAATATTCAAATTTATAGATATGTAGGAAATATGCGCCCAATTTATTACAATTCAAAATAAAAAAAAGAAATACATATATATATATATATATATATATATATATATATATATATATATATATATATATATACAGGGTGTCACAAAACTCGCGACCACCCTTAAAGGGATACATAAAAAAATATTTTCAAAAAAGTGTCGCACAATAGCTGTTATTCCTATTATTAGGCGCATATTATAAAAAAATGGATTTTCACAGTAACATTACATTAAAACATTTATTAAAAAAAATTTAGCTTATTTTGAAAAAAATCAAAATTATATCACAGTTTATATATATAAATATTGAAGGATTTATTATTATCTAAAAAAATGCATTTTTATTACTAACTAGGTAAATTGCGGTGAAAATGACATTGTAAATTCGATAAATTAAAAAAATAATAATAAAAGGGTTCCAAATTTGATCTTTCAACAGACTTCAAAAACTTGAATTGTATCGCATTTTATCAGAATAATATATTGGAACTTAAAGTCCTTTTCAATTTGATTATTTTAAATAATAATAATAATAATAATAATAATAATAATAATAATAATAATAATAATAATAATAATAATAATAATAATAATAATAATAATAATAATAATAATAATAATAATAATAAGGCATGTAGCAAGTATGCAGTCTCTGCCTATATCCGAAGACATAACGCGGCCTTGCGGGTGCTTTACTATCATCTAAGGCACTCGTACGGTATAGACGAAACACCAGTGCTGCCCTATGCTCTGGAGGAGATTGAGTCGGTTGTGGAGAATGAGAGGTGTCGGATTTATTGGAACTACTCATTCGCCACAGTTAGGCAAATTAGGGCTAACAAGCCTGACAAAGTCCTCCTCGATAAAGAACGTAAAGCTATGTTTGTGGTTGAGTTCTCAGCCCCCGCCGAAGTAAACATAGTTTTAAAAGAGGAGGAAAAACGGACAAAATACCAAGATCTCCTTTTCCAGCTCCGCAGGCTTTATCCAGAGTGTTCTGTCAAATTAGTAGTTCTCATAATAGGTTCTCTAGGCGGTATGAGGCAGACGTTCCTCTCTGCAATTAAAACCATTCCGGCATGTGCTGATAAGGCAGAAGTCTTGGCCGGTAACATGCAGAAAGCCGTAATCCTGGGATCATTGAATTTACTCAGAGCTCATGATAACCGGACCCAGTAGTTGCTTACTTCACGGTGTGAAGAGCAACTTCTGGTTAATTTGCCAGCACGTCACCCGTGTTTGTCGGAGGCACGGACATTGGCCTGACTGGCATATGCTTACAGCATAACAAAAAAAAATAATAATAATAATAATCATTATGTGAAACTTGATGTTTTTTATCATCAAATTATCACCATTACAGACAGACCAATAATTTTAAAAATATATGAAAATATAGAAAATACTATAAAAGCTATCACGTGACATTCAAATTATTTAATTGAAAACAACAAAACGCAGTACTGAGATTTATTTATCAAATTTAAAAAAGTTAAATCTTTATGTCATCTAGATCATCATCTAGCAGATGATTTAGACTGTAGATTCTAGGTTGTCCAAGTTAACCGAACTACAAAAACGATATATATGGTCCGTTTCATCAGGCAAGACTGTAAATTAAAAATCGCACAGTAAATATTTTTACAACCGGTTTGAATAGTATATGTTTGAGTATGGAATATAGTTATGTTTTATAAAATAAACTACGCAGTATATTCGCACATCCAATATTCGAATCTGTTTTGAAAATATTCACTGTGCGATTTTTAATTTACTCTCTTGCTTGATGAAACAGACCATAGTAAATTACATTATGAAATTGAGTTGATCTCTATAGTGATCATTATTAAGTGTGCCTTCTAAAAATTATTTTTAATTTTTTATCAATGCCACTTACGTCGTTTTATGAAACCACTACAAAATATTCTAAAATTAAAAACTAAACCTAATATTGTACAATATTTAGTGTATAAGATAATGTTTAGCTTAATAATACTAAATTATTATTAAAGTCCCTTGCGACCTTCAACTTACTCTGGAAACACTCTGGAAACAGAGTCAGAGTGAAAACATTCTGCTACCAACGTGTTTCCAGAGTGGTTTTGTGCCATTTTGTCAGAGTTGAATCAGAGTGGTTCCAGGCTTGATTCATAGTAGATCCAAAGTGGGTTTGGACTTTTTTTTTAAATCAGAGCGGTTTCATAGTGTTTTCGTTTGGAATTTTTTTTTTTTTTTGAAAAAAAAAAAAAAAGTCCAAACGAAAACACTCTGAAAACGCTCTGATTTTACTCTGGGAACGTTATGGATAAAGGGCACAAATACACTCTGGAAATACTCTGGTAACAGCATGATTACAAAATGTTATTAGAATGTTTCCAGAGTTTTTTAAAAAAAAAAAGTCCAAACGAAAACACTCTGAAAACGCTCTGATTTTACTCTGGGAACGTTATGGATAAAGGGCACAAATACACTCTGGAAATACTCTGGTAACAGCATGATTACAAAATGTTATTAGAATGTTTCCAGAGTTTTTTCAGCGTGATTGTAAAGTCGCAAGGGGTGTTACAATTATAATTACAATTATTGTTTATCAATAATTATATAATTATAAATAATAAAATAAATTAATACTTCAATTATATAGTGTTCCAGGTCGTTTAATGCATTTTTATTATTTTTTTTAAGTCAAATTTGCTAAAACGTTTTAATGGTTTGATTAAATATTTTTATTAAAAATGTGCTGGAACATCATATAACTTATATTAAAATTAACAACGGTTTCAGTCAAAAAACATATTTAAATATAACTATATATATTTAAATAATATATATTTATATAGATAACGCAAATGTGCACACAAAAATAATATCTCAATCCAACAAAAATTATTTGGTTTAGTTTAGTTTATTGTTTAAAGTCTTTCCCAAGCAACAAAATAGGTAAAAAAGTAGTCAAAAAGTCTAATTATCAATTGATAATTAGACTTTTTGTCCACTTTTTGACCTATTTTGTTGCTTGGGTTCTCGGACCTATTAGTACAGGTGTTTTACACGATAATTATACAGGTCAACAGCTGGAAAGGTGCTTGGGTTCTGTCAACGGATTATGATTTTATTTAATGCCTATTTACTAGCCTAATAACTAAAAGTTTTCTACTATACTCGGCGCATTATCTATCTTAGTAACAAATTGGATCAAGGAATCTATGATTAGTGGTTTAAAACGACTTTTAGTAATATTTTTGTAGCCCATTGTGCTTTTGATAATTTTTAACATTTAGGTTAAATTGACTGTCATTTTACGTCTTACAAATAATAACAAAATCTGTTTAAAAAGTAAAACTTTGTTCAAAATTATAATAAAAGTAAGTTTTTATTCATAAAGTGCTATTATAAACTTAAATTTAACATTACCTGAATAAAATTACGGACCAGTATTATTTTAACCAAAAAATTCCCTGTTATAGTGTTTACTTCAAAAATTTATAGAGCACTGCATTATATTACTTCATTTAAACAAAATGTTTATAGATTGATGCTTTAGTTTTCTTTTTATGCACTTTTCTTGTTATTTCTTCTTGCTAAAGCAAATTATTTGGATTTTTTTATAAATGTCAAAATAATGTCTTGATTGACAATAAATTTTAAACAAGATGAAAACCTTACATATGGAACTAAATATATTCTGCCAACCAAATAACAAGAAACAAATGACCATCAACTCAGATAGATAATGCGCGGAGTTTAGACACCGTTTTCGATTGACAAATCAAAATATATAAAGATTTATTTATATGAATAAATTACCCTCCAGCTGTCATTTTATGATGCAGGTAGAAATTTCCTAGTTGGCCACGCCCCCTCCGAAAGTTAGAAAACGTATTTCTTACTTAAAAATCTAACGTTAGATAAACGTTTGTAACTAACGTTTGATTCTAACGTTAAAAAGCGGGACATTTGCACATATTTTATAACGTACTTTTATACCATTTTCTAACGTTAGAAAAACGTTATTCTAACGTTAAATTTCTACTAGGGCAGTTATACAGATCGGGATCTCAAAAAGAGCAGTAATAATTCACTAAAAACATATTTTTCAAAATTTTGTGTTATGACACTGTTCTGTAACGGGTGCGATACCTATAATATATTCACTAGACTTAATTGATATTCATTTGGATTAAGATATTTTTATCTGTGTATGGTTTTGGCAACAGCCACAAATAACATTTTTAATCATTATTTAGTTGTAAAAGTCTAGTGTTAAGCACAGGTCGAGATAACAATTCTCTAAATGAGAAATATCTGTTAGTGTCAGCTCTATCTACTGAAGTAATATGTTGGAAACAACAAGGTTGGGAGATATGACTTTTTGAAGGTAGAGGTGGGAGTTTCGGCTGCTTTTTCTCCTTGTTTTTCTTCTTTTTACCTGAAAAAATATTGAATTTGAGATATTTTTATTGATTTTTTCTTTCATTTATTGATTTTTTTTTTCATTTGGAAGTCAGTAAGAAATCCTGAATTATTTTTCATGTTTTAAACATACATAAAAATAACACATTTTTCCAAGTTTAAAGAAATTTCTATTTTGGCAACCCGAGATATCGTATTTCTTGATTTTTTTTGGTTATGTTTGGTTGTGGTGAAACCGAAAGTAAAACAAAAAAATTAAATCAGCCATCTTAAATTAAGATTCTTAACTTTATCTTAAATTAAGATTCTTAATTTTGGGGGTGGTCATAAATAAAACTCACCCGGTATACTTTTTCATCATCGATAAAAACGAGTCGTATGAAACTATTTTTTTAACATAATAATATTATAATATATTAAAGTACTAGTTTCATAACATACGTTTTTAGCGCACGAGTACAAGTTTAGAAAACCAGCCGCTTGCGGCGAGTTTTCTAAAGTATTAGTGCTCTAAAAACGTGTTATGAAACGAGTGCTTTATACAATTTTTTCTATTTTGCTCTAAAATTTAAAAAACTTACATTTAAACTGATGACTGATTTAGGGATTTTTGTTTTGGGTTGGCATTACAGTTTACACTATGTTTAAAATTCTAAGAACAAATGATATTTTGATATATTTACAGTCTTCTCTTCTCTTTTCACTGCAATTAACCAGTCCACAATTTTAACACGGTAAAAAATAACCCAAACACAAAATTTTATAAAAAATTAAACTTTAAAGCGACATTGACATTTGCACGGAAAACGTCAAGCGATAAGCCAGGTCTGTTGCCAACCCAAAAGAACAAAAAGTACAGACCTCTTATGGGCCTATAAGAACACGCAAAATGCGTGTGATTATGAGCTTATAAGAGTCGCAAAATAGAAAATAGTAGTTTATAGTATATCATACTATTCCAAGATTTTCTTTGAAATTACCTGGCGTTGATAGTGATATATTCTCGGGACAGGAAACCAACTGCTCAATGTGTCTCCACATTTCGTTGGCTGCCGGGTTGGTAACAAAACTAAAACCAACTTGCATTGTGTGATCACATGAATAGCACATTGTATGAAACGCTGCACCGTCAACTTTGTATGCTGATAAGTTATCAATGGTGTCACTCCAGAGCATAAAACAGGTTCCTGAAAATAGAGACGAACTTTTTAAATAAATCCAGCAAAATTTTACAATAAAATATTCTAAACTAGAGTGTTTTCAGATATCATCTAAGGACTGTCTGTTCAAAAGACTTTAAATACGGTAAAAAATATTATAAAAAGATGCGTCGGGTCGCGACAGCTTTAGAATAGAATAGAATAGAATATTACCTTTATTTCATAAAAAAGACAGTTATAATAATAATAATAATAATAAAATATATAAAATCCTTTATCAGTAATGTATATAAATATAAATAATAATAATAGTATGGATATAAATCCATTAAAATTTATATGAATTTTACAGAAACATGAAAACTTTGTTTCATAATTTTAAAATCAGACTACATTTTTCTTACGTATTCTTGGGCACTACCCAGTCCGCACATACATGGATGCAACATCACAAAGAAAGATTTTTTAGGTAACAAGTGCCATATTACATGAGACGTAACATACATATGTATGCTACATAACATGCCCTATAATAGAAAGATTTTTTAAGTTGCATGTGCCATATTATATAAGATGTAACATACATATGTATGATACATAACATGCAATATTGCATGTTATGTATCATATATATGGTATGAGAACATACCAGATACATAAAATGTTATGAATTCACCATATGTAGGTACAGGTTAATAATAATCCGATCGACTTGAAATTTTCAGGAATAATCAAGTTGTCCGAGGTGAAGATCCCTATTATTTTTGAAAGTAATCCCACCAAAAACAAAAAAGTTATGGAGGGATAAAGTTTAAAAAAAAATCGAAAAAAGCTGAAAAGAATATTCCTATTAACGTATTTTTTTCAGGAAAAATGAATTTTATTATAAAAATCAATTCTACAAAAACAAATAAAAAAAATTAAAAATTTTGAAAAAAAAGTTTTTTTGAAAACTTTTTTTGAAAAATTTAATTTATATTTTTTTCAATAATTTTTCGTTTTTCAAAAATCTTAAAAAAAACATATTTTTTTAATTTTTATGATTTTTTTTTAATATTGCTTGTTTAAAACTTCAGTTTGGTTCGACTCGGATAAATCTCACAAATTAGGGCCACTTGCACCAATGATGGTTTAACTTTAAACTTGGATTAAGTTGACGGCCGACCAATCAGAACGCAACTTAAACTCGGTTTAGTTGAGATAATCCCAGACCAAAATTTGGTGCAAGTGGCCTTTAGTTAACTAAATTTACTTTTTTAAAGTTATTTTGGAAATCGACAAATTCCCATAAGCGTTGAATACGAGTATCCGCATTCGTGGTATAACTAATTATGTAATATCTTGTAAAATACAGAAATCAGAGATGTGATTTCAATGGAAATAGAAATTAGAATTTTGAAGTTCCCGCCAAGCAATCTAGCCTACATCCTTTGACCAATTATTGGTCAAATTATAGTACTATAGTCATAATTAACAGTTGTGGAAATAGTGTTTTTCTGTTTGCAAAAGCTATTTTTTGAAGTGTTTTATGATAGGTTAGTAATAAAACTAATTATTAGGTTATTCAAGTTTTATAATCTACATAATCGTAATACTTTTTTTTAAAATTAACCTCAAAATAAGATTTCAAATTATAATGGATTATACTTTTTTAGTAAAATGGAATATGCAGTTGTGTCGTTTGTTGGAAATGAAGACGTCAGTGACATCCCATGGGATGGATGATGCATCCCAACACAAAAAATGTTTCCCAATTAATTGCAAAAAAAGGTACCTATTACCTATAAAAACGAACAGATAAAATAAATGGAGAACATTTGAAGTCATTGTGGTATGTTAATCTATATTCATGGGTAAGCCGTTTGCTGAGAATTATCAGGTTCTATGTGACAGCTTTGATGAAAAAGAGATATACTTTTTTTATTTATTTATCCTCAAGGAGTTGGGATCCCTACTGTAAAAGGCTGAGTGTACTGGAAGAAAACTAAAACTTGTTCTAAATGTATTTTGCGAGCTAAATCTCCTGCGAAATCTTGTGTACAACCCTCGCGAAATCTTGCGAAATTCCCCGAAATTTTAAATATTTAACACGGCTACCATGAGAGTCACCAGCAACTCTCGGTATTTTTTTACATTGGTACCACGTGTATTAGGGAACGTTCAAGTATTATGTAACGCAAATTGTACCAAAATTAATACACTTCATACCCCGGTTCTCGCGTTATTTAAGGCTGTAGAGAGTTCATATTTTGGCTACCCCCCTAACACACCCCCTATTAGGGGGGTAGCCAAAATATGAAATCTCTATAATCTATAATAACGCGATAGCCGGGGTATGAATTTTAGTACAATTGAGTTATGTAATACTTGAATGTTCCCTCACCGGCTACTCTCAGTAGCATAGGTTAACATCATATTGTAACTCTTAAACTGCCCAAACAAAAGCATACATATTATAGGTGTGGTACACCAGAAGTACTACTTATGTCATATTTCAATGAGACGCGGTAATATTAATTTTTTTTTTCAGAATATGTTTATTTTATTATACGTTTTAAAAAAAAATGTACAAACAGTCACCTTTTTTAAAATATATATTATTCAGAATATGTAATATGTAGTTTTAATTTTTTGTATGTATACCTGGCAGGACAACCGAGTGTTAGTTTAAGATATATTTTTATTTTTGCAAAATAAACAAAATTAAGACTTCGACCGGACCCTGTAGATATCGACTTTAGATTTCGAATAGGTAAGTGGCACACAAATATGTATTTCATATTTGTGTATCATTTACCTATTCGAAATTGGAAGTTTATATTTGCCGTTCAACGGGGGTACGGGGGAATTTAAACATCCATGTTACATATCACCCATATAATTTTAATGTATTAAATACCTCTCATCCATATGGCAAGGGATGTATTTGGTATGTTTCTGCTACATATCAAGGAGTATAAAAACGACATGGCTGATACCTCTCATCCATATTGCAAAAGTTATATAACATGTTATGTACCTGGTATGTAGCTGATATGTTACATGTTATGTACCTGATACATAATTTGAGGCGGAATTGTTAAAGTCCAAGGACTGTACATGGACTATAAAAACTACCTGGCTGCAACATCACATAGAACAGTGGTTATGTACCTGCTATGTACCTGCCATGAATTTGTGCGGACTGGGTAACAAATAGTTCTCTAACACTTGAACTATTGATTTTTGGGACACTTTGATCAGAAAGTCGACATAATATAATATTCAAATTTCAGCCAAATCTGACTGATACCAGTTTTTCATAAGATGGTAGCCTTAATCTTTGGGGGTCAGCTAGCTTTTTCATTTTCCACTTTGTTTTCAGCGCTCAAAAATACGTAAGAAAAATGCAGACAGGTTAATACTATTTAAACAGGTGTTATTTTTATATTTAGTTTTTTTTTTGAGACTTAAAATGTACCGACTTTGAGGTAAATGAGTTGACTACATAGCATGGAATGGGGTAGAAAAGCATATGAAGCATAATTACCTCTTTCTGCAAGTGCGATTTGGATACGACGTTTTGATCTTGCTCGAGATTCTCCTCCATCCAGAATGACAACAGGAATTCCTGTATATTTTAGAACCCAGTCTTTGTCTGTCGGTGTTTTTGTGTATAGGTTGGCTAAGGAGGAACTAACAAAAACCTGAAAAAAAAAATAAAAAGTATAATATATATTATGTTTGTTAATTTTTAAAACTATTCACGAAAAATTAATTTATTTATTTTTATTTTTTATTTATTTATTTATGAGTATCTTACAGTCATGGAGGTACGTACATAATTTTTATCAAGATTTTTACTTCAAGGTAAAATAAAGATGTTTAATTTTAAATTAAAATGTTTAAACTCTAAACAGGTTGCATTCGGTTGCATTACATTAATTTTTATAGTCAAGATAAAATAATAATTACTCATTTAGTAATTTTTTTCCATTGTTTAAGATTTTATATTTTTAACGAAATATTACTCACGGAACATACAATCATAAACAAATAAAGTACACACAGAGAAAGATATAATAAAATAATAGTATATTGTAGTTAAAATGAATGATATTTAATGTCAAAACTGACAAAATAAGCTTATTAAATGTTTATTTAAAATGGAAAAGTATGGATTTACACTTGTCAAATTCTTAGAGGAATGTATTTTTTCCTAAATTATCTTGGCCTTTATATTTTAAAAAATTGATCCAGAAGTCCGTGATTTTCATAATTTCACACGTAAAATTATCAGTGTAATTCTAATCTGATTGGTTGAAAGTCAAAAAATAAAGAGATTTGATTGGTCTATTGTAATTTTGTAAAATAGTCATCTAAATTCTCATTATTTCAGTCTAGGTAATTGAAATTTTCGTCACAGAACATTAAAACATATACAAATTGCGTAGATTGAATTTTTTATTAGTTTTTGCATAATAAAAAATTCTTACAACCCATTCACGTGTATAAACATCGTGTTGCAAAATTTAAATAAATATATTTATATTATAGGGTGGGGCATATTTTAATATAATAATAGGTACTTGATACATTATTAAAAATAAAAAATAAAATTAATGTATAATAAAGTAATAATTAGTATTCTATTAAAATAATATACCTTTTTAAGTAAAGTGTATAACATATTATATATTAATACACCATACCAAATTGTATTAATTAACTAAGAGTGGGTATACCCAAAGCCATAGCTTTGAACTTCTATGCCCGTTTTGGGTACCGAGGATTTTTTTTTAAGAAGTTCACAAAACTTTTTTTACTAGTTTAGGTATCTAATAATTATTCAGATAAATTAAAAGGTAATAATAACACAGCCACACAAAAAAAATTAATATCCAATGACTAGACCAATGCATTTTTATATTTTCGGGGTCGCTGAAACCGAATCTGACCTCAGATTTGCTCCATCACATAGATTTTTTTTACACTTAAAAAAGGTTGCGAAAATTCCTTTAATTTAGATGTTTTTAAGTGTAGAAAAAAATTGTGACCTGATGGAGAGATGGAGACCTGATCTCATATTCGATTTCAGCGACCCCAAAAATATAAAAATGCATTGGTCTAGTCTCTGCATATTATTTTTTTTTGTGTGGCTGTGTAATTAATGCAAGTAATAGCTATTACTTAAATTACTTTATTCGAAGTAAATTATTTCTAATAATATTTCTTGGCGTGATTATATCACAAAAAATGATAACCTCGTTTTAATGCTATTTTATAGTTTAAATTAATTATTTAAGTTTAAAAAATAGTACAAAAACAGTAATTATATACCAAGGTAAAGAGGATTTTTTTTTAGCCGAGTCTATTAAATCCCGAGCTGCGTAGCAGCGAGGGATTTAAGAGTGCGAGGCTATAATAGTCTTCTCTACCGTAGTTTATATATTAGTTTTTTCACTACTAGCACTATTTAACTATTTTTATTCAAATTAGAAAACAAATTATTAACAGAAATGATATTACTTGAAATTTTCATAAAAATCAAGTAGCCTTGATCAATGACATTTGCTCAAATAAATACTTTGAACTGACGTTTAAAAATTTAGTTTTTTTAAATTTTTTTTTCATAATATTTAGCTAATTATTGATTGTATTAATTGATTATAATTATAATTAATTATATTTAATAAATAGAAAGTTATTTCAAGTTATTTTCTTGGGTTTAATTATTAAAAATTGCACACAAGAACTGAAACATCTAAAGTGTCAGAAATCAATTGTTTATAAAATTTACTCCTACTAGGGGAGAAAAAATTATTATTGCTATAGGTAAAGAAAATTGATTTCACAGTCTGAAAACATGATAATGGTATGTTCTAAAGCTAGTAGTGAAAAAAAAAACATTATTTCCCATTATAAAATTATATTATAATATTATATTAGGTATTTAGGTTTAGAAATAACGAAAATGCAATATTTAATTCCATTTGACCAATGAAAGTTCGAAAGTATACTTATATCAACACTTTTATAAACCACATAAATGTAGCAGAAAAACTTTTTTATTAAAATAGTTTCAAAAAACTTTTATCTGCAAAATAATCAGACATTGTTTAAATCGCTTGAGCTCTCAAAGGGCGTTTTAATACCGAGAAATGACGTTACAAAACTTTTCAGAGAGATAATCCTCTCGAATTTAAACAAACAATGACTAAAAGAAAGTTTAAGATAAGTAATACATTATACAGTCCACTCGATAGGTCGAAAAAGTAAACACAGGCACACAAAAAATAATAGTATTACGCACCGAGTACGCAAACCTAGTTTTTAGTGCACTCGATGTGCACTGAAATGGTTTGCGTCAAGGTGCGTATACTATTTTTCCTACGACCTAACACCTAAATATAAAAAAAAACGCAAAAATTATCTCAAAATTAGTCAATTTGAAGTTATGTGTTTGACGTTTACTAATTTTCTGACAGCAGATATGTAAAATCTGCTGATTGTCACTTCCCAACCGTTGTCATAGGCAACGGGTGGGAAATAGGCACTAACTACTAACTAGGTCGTAGGAAAAAAAAAGTACATTACTATTAAGAGTAATTAGTTAGACCATATCTCCCTTGCGTACCTATTTTTAAGAGATAAAAACAAATTTGACAGTGAAAAAGAAAATATAGACTTGTTAAGAGTAATTGACGTTTATTATTTTGTGGGCCTGTGTAATTATTAGGATAATACTAATCAGGATCAGGATCATTTATCGTGTAGATAGCTCCATCCTAGTTCGCTCCTTTTTCCATGGAATGGGAAAAGTAGTAATTGTTATATTTAGCGGATGTCAATATTGCCGGGGAGACCCACCAAAGTGGGTAGTTCCGGCTCATGTTGCATCTTTAACCCTTTCTTAGGTAGTTATAACTATACTAATTAGTATCGATATCTACTAACCCAAAGGGATCGACAACTTTATGAGACATCCGACGCACTTGGTTACGGTAGGATTTTTAATGGAGCTCTCTACAACTAGAATTATGAAACAAAAGACGTCTACCCTATCTCTATCTACACTTTCCAGCCAACCAAATAAATACTGTATTTGTTTTTCATACAACAAATACAGTATTTATTTGGTTGGCCGGAAAGTAGCAGTGAGCGGCACGAACGAACATAAATAATGTGAATCTGTAGAATAAGATAATTCTACTAAAATTTAGATGGTGCCAGTAATTTCTTTAATAAAAATAAAATATAGTTACACTTTTCGCCCGGCCAAGTAAATATTGTATTTGTTTAACAAAGAACAAATACAGAATTTGTTTGGTTGGATAGAAGTGGGAGTGTATGTATGTCTTCTATACTTTTTGGGTAGAACTTTTGTCCCTGTCTAATCTAACGGGAGAAATCGCCATTGAAAATGTTGACCGAGGATCGAACCTCCAGTAGGACATTGGTTAAAACTTGTAACTTACAAGACCAGAGCCTTCTCGACTGAGCTATCACCGTTCCCAAAAAAGAAGTATTGAAGCATGATATATGTTTTCTTGAATATGTATATAGTAACCCAGGTAGCAAAATAACATGACATTCACGTGAAAGCCACGTTAATATGTGACATGTGATGTTAAGATTGTAGTCTCATGTAACAAGAATGTAGCATGGTGGGGATGTCCTAAGTCCGCCCCTAATAACATCACACAATGACATCCCGAAAATAACGTGTTTGTGACATCATAAATCCACATTCCTGTTATATCTAATATCTCATGGATGCCGTTACTGTTACTTTAATATTTAAATAATATCCTAGGATATTAGCTTTTTCTAAATTAAAACCATTAAAAACGCTATAACGCTATAAAAAAATCGGATTTAAAATCAATCAGTAATTGAAACAATCACAGATTGAAACAGATAGATTCTAAATACGAAATTGCAGATTAAGCGCGAAGAATATATTCCTTTAATCCGTGTCCGTGGTCTTGAGAAGCCCGGCAGAGCCCCCTATCCATTGGAAATCATATAATGTGTATACAATTTCCTTATAATAATTTACTCTTTCAACATCATCTTATATCGATTTTTTTGCTTCGAACGTCGGTGAGAAGCAAAATAACATGACATTCACGTGAAAGCCACGTTAATATGTGACATGCGATATATTCACAGAGTTGTTAATTATTTGTTATTAAATAACATGTTTGTCACGTCACACGTGTTACGTTGCAAATGTGATGTTAAATACATGTTATTTTTCAAAATACACCCAAAAGTGATGTTAATTTCTTGTAATATAACATCCCTTGCTACCTGGGAACATACATTTTTTTATATGGTATAACAATTCTAGGGGCTAAATCTATATAATTTTACATTTTATTAGTAAAATGTATAAAATCCTAATATAAAACGTTTTTATGACAAAAAATAAAGGATTGTCAATAAACGCCAACTCACGACAATCCATTTCTTTGAAAAATGGAATTCAATTTCATTTTTATCGTAATGATTAACCTTCGTGACAAATGTCATCAATTTTCATTTTTATACCATTGAAAATAGATCTCTAGAAATTAATCAAATTTAAAACAATGTCAGATTGAATTTTGCATATACATAATTATGGTAAAGTCATATTACATGCTATGTATAGGCCAGTGGAGTAAGTTGGTAAGTTTTAAATATTTCATCTATATTTATAATCATAATACTGGTATAAGTTTCAGACTTCTGGCCTTCGTTTGGACTAAGTGACTTGTCTGTTAATACTAAGGGACTTGTATCTACTCTGTAAGTTTTGAAAGCCGAATTCAAGGATCGATGATCGATGATCGGTAACTTATACTTTTTATTACTCCAATACAACGTATCTAACGTATCTACCTTATGTAATAATTGTAATATTAACTATTGACTATAATATTTATTTATTCCAAGCGGAAGTATTTGCGATACAGGAAGCGGCAAGATGCAAAGAGGTTCTAGGGAGTAACGGATCAGATGTACACATCTGCTCCGACAGCCAAGCAGCCCTCAAGGCTCTCAGTGCTTCCGGCACAAGATCCAGTCTTGTGCAGGAATGCATAGAAGCCCTGAAGGAGCTAGCGAGGAACAAAAGAGCCACCTTGTATGGATCCCTGGACACAGCGGGATACCAGGCAACGAGAAGGCAGACGAACTTGCCAGGCTCGGAGCCGAAACTCCGTGCATGGGACCCGAACCCATGATTGGTATTACAAGGAAACAAGTCACATCAGCCCTCAACACGTGGGCTGGAGAAAAACTAAGGGAAAGCTGGTCAACGATCACGAACTGCAGACAGGCAAAGTACTTCCTTTCCGGTCCAAGCAAGTCAAAAATCGCGTGGCTACTAGGAAGAAGCCGAGCCACGATCAGCCAACTCACAGGGATCCCCACGGGTCACTGTGGACTAGGAAGGGACCTGTTCAAGATGAAGGTCGGTAACGACCCCGTCTGTTCGGGTTGCGGGATAGACGAAGAATCGTCCTTCCATTTCCTAGGACAATGCGATCGGTTCGGCAGAATACGGCAGGAGATCTTCGGAGTGGCAACTCTCCGAAGAGAGGAGTTGCGTACCCTTGCCTGGACAGATATCGCGACCTTTATAAGGAGGTCCGGCAGGTTTAGACTGGGAGTAGGGTAGATGAGTGGCTGGGACAGCTCGGGGCTGGCAAAAAGGGCCATAATGGCCTAGTTGCCTGGCTTGTAGCCTCCCCACCCTTACTACTACTACTAATATTTATTTATATTAGGCTTGATACAGTACATACTCATGGAGAGCCCCAAATTATAAAATTGCTCAGGATGTTAAATTTTAGGGGGTGGTCAATTTCAAGTGTGGAATAACATTGTAGTTGATGACATTTTCTAGCAAGGAGGACAACAACCTAGTCTGTGCAATAGATGAAGTTCAGGCATGTGCTTTTTTAGTCATCAACACTTTTTGGCAAACTGTCTAAATTGTTGCTTTCAAAAAGGGGCGGCATGTCACCTATATATAATAGGTAACATATATAGGGCGGCAATTTCAGTAAATTCAGCTCTGACCCTATTTGTAAAAAAATATACAAAATAAGTTAACACAATTGGCCTAATATAAACAGGCCTTGGTTTACCCCCATGTCATGGTTCGAAATTTATATGTAGGATAAATTGTTGATATTGGCGGGCCTCTAATGGATTAGCAAATATTGGGAGCGGCCGACTATGATATGAACGATCGTCATAAATAATTGAACTATTGTGCATTTGACTGATATTGAAAAGTATTAATGGTTTGTTGAAGGTTAATATTACTAGAAGTTCTAAGTTAGAAATTATATTTGAGTAACTGCTACCAATAGTTGTAGTTTCTTGGCCCGAATAAATTTATTTTATGAAAAAAAAATCAAAGCATTTTTTTTACCTTCAAAAAATTATTTAAACGTGTCTGGACGATAAAAGTCTTGGAAGAACAGTGTTTTCATTAATCGGGGAAAAACAATATTAATCTAGAATAAGGAAAATTAATTTATCGGGTTAAAAACAAGTTAAATAATGGTGACTTAACTTATTTATCATCTGAATAATGATATCTGCAAAGTTATGACACATTTGAAAGGAAAATTGTCTACAGAAAATATACCGAGTGAGTTTTATTTATGTCCACCCCTAAAATTAAGATTAATCTTCCATCCACTAAATTTTTTTAAGGTATAGTTATTTTAAACCTTCCCGCTTGTAAACAATCTGGAAATTACCATAGCAACGTAAGATACGCATGCGTCGTAAGCGAAATGACTAGGCCCAATTTACACAACCGTAAAACGTTGACGTGCTATTAACGAGAACAAATCAATGATTTATTCCTCTAAATTACTGGAATAAAAGCTATTTTATAAGCAAATTTTGTTTCTAGAGAAAAACAAAAGTGTTTTTAGCAACAGCTTTATCAATTCTCTTTTTTTTTTACATCAAAACATCATAAAAACAAAGTAAGTAAACAAAAATTATAAATTTTGGTTATGTTGACATTCAAAACAAGTCACATGCTTCAGTGTAAATCGGACTTTGTGGAGTATTTAGCGGCAAATTTAAAATAACTATACCTTAAAAAAATAAACTTTAGAAGTGACATAAATATGTTTTTTTTTTAACGGAACACCCTGTAATTTTTTACATTTTTGATTTAAGCCGAAAATTCTATGTAGGTATAAAAAACTGATTGTTTATTGACTATTTTATGCTCGAAATCTGATAAGACTAGTCGGATTTGGACTCATCTACTCCAACCAATGAATTCACAACAAAAAATCTTCTTCTCGTTATTCAACAATGATTTATAAAACAATAATATGTATGTGCAAATTTAAATATATTATTTTACATATTATTATAGATACCTGATCTGTTTATCCATTTTTTTATATTGCCATTTATTTATACGTGTTATCAAAAAGGAAACAGTTAATGTTTTTAAACAATTAATATCAATACATATCCTGCCTGGTATACGTTTACACGATAAACAACTACCCTATTTATAAACAAGGTATTTTCTAATATCCATTAAATCTAGAGCGTTTACATATGATAACCAGTACTCGGCGAATTTCCAGTACTCGCATAGGCGCCGAGATGACTCTAGAGTTGCCGCGAGGTTTTAAATATTTTCATTTTTATTTCTTGATTTTTTTAATGATTCCATTTAAACGAGTAAGGTGGGAAAAAAGTTATCGAGAAATAAAAATTAAAAACTTTCGTATTCTTATAAGATAAAAATGGAATATCGTTTTTTTCTTTGAAAAACACCGATTTATGTATACATATTTATAAATAATATGTATAGCCAATATTGTTGTATGTAACAAATTAGTCGTCAAATGTTTCGATTTAGGGATCTTTATAAAAATTTCCCTCATAATTCGGCAAAATTATTCCGTAAGCCTATGTTTCTGTGTTTATTTTTAACGTAGATAAGTCATAACTGAGCTTACGCCGACTACTGATGATAGCCCAAATCAGCCAAGATTCAGAAGAAAAAACACACTAAAAATACTGCAGAAAAGGGTGTTTACACGGGAGTTAAATACAGTATTAATAAATACTGTAGTAAACATTACATTACATTACATTACATGTTTGTTTAACCTCGTACTATTCTACTTAATTAAGCATCCCCTAAGTCCAGGACTTGTGTGGGCTAGTAGTAGAGGGAACCACCGGCTTATACTGACTTTCGAACCAGTTTCTAGGGAGTGTCCGTTTCACTTATCGCCTTCGCCAAATTTCAATTATTAATTAACTGAAAAAGGCAAATCGGCGCCAGTGAGAATCGAACTCACGATAGTAGACTTGCTATGCATACGCGCTAGCCACTACGCTATGCCTCCCATTACTACGCTATGCCTCCCATGACATAGTCAGTAATATGCAATATTATTAATATGCAGTATTATTAATATGCAATAATAATTTAACTATTATCAGGTGCCCGCTTTCTACAAATTTGTTGGTTCTTTTTTATTTAATTAAGGAAAGTATAGTATTTTTTTTATTGAATTTAATATTATATCCTGAAACTAAAATATGCATGAAATTAATAAAATAATTTTATCATAAAACTAACGTATTAAAATGTAAAAAAAGTGGTAAAAGCATGTTATCTCATGACATGTTTTGTTACTTTATTTTATTAGTTATAATTATTTTTAACGAAAATAATTGCGTTTTGTTTATTGTTTTATTTTTCTAAAAGGACTTAGGTCTAATTAGTATACCATTGAGTGCGAGGCTATAATAGTCTTTTCTACCGTGGTTTATAATTTTTTTTTCACTGCTAGCACTATTCAACTAATAACAATAAAAAGTAAAATATTAGCAGTAATGCCGTTTCTTGAAATTTTTATAAAAATCAAATAGTCTTGGTCTATGACATTTTCTCAAATAAATACTTAAAAATATAGTTTTTTTTTTGGATTTTTATCATAATATTTAGCTAATTATTTATTGTATTAATTAGTAATAAATTATTACTATTACTTGTAATTGTAATTAATTAGTGAAAATTGCACAAAGAACTGAAGTATCTAAAGTTACAGAAATCAGCTGATTTTATTATCTACTATGGTCTGTTTCATCAAGCAAGATAGTAAATTAAAAATCCCACAGTAAATATTTTCAAAACAGATTCGAATATTGGATGTGCGAATATTCTGGGTAGTTATATTTTATAAAACATAACTATTTTTAATTTATTATCTTGCTTGAAAAAACAGACCATAGTACTACTTTATTTATCCACGGCCGTGTTTTATAGGCCTATAAATCACGGGTCTGTTAAACTGTTTTAAGTGTGAAATGCCCGTGGATAAAGTATAGTATTATTGACCTACTAGACATTTAATTTCTCGAATTGAAAACTAGCTAAATAATGGTGACTTCTAAAGCTTGTAGTGAAAAAAAGTACTTACTTGTGTTTTAAGTCCTTTGAAAAATGACTCTACTTGATTCCTTTCTAATTCGGTAATCTGTCCTTCAGGTAGTTTTCGTTCTTCAAATTCAGGTTCATTTTCTTCACTAACACTTTCTGTTACTGCTTCACTCCCATCTTCCCTATCTTCCCGTTCGCCATACGAACTTCCTCCAGAAGCTGTTGTACTTGAGTCTCCACTACCGTCTCCAGTGGAAGAGAGCCTTTGTCTGGAGTTATGGTTTCTGTACAGAAAATCTTGGTAGGAGTCGTATTTTTGGGAGAATCTGTTCACAGCATATTCGGATTTCTCGTGGTTTTTCACCTGGAGTGATAATGTGGAGGTGCGTTTGTCCACTGGTACTGAGGACACCTCGATGTATTCTGAATACATCTTATCTGGAAAAGAAATAGTATATTATGCACCTAGTATGCGAACTAAGTCTTTAGTGTTCGACACTGAAGTTTTTTTTGCTGAGGCGGAGTCGAGGCAAAAAATCAGTCGAGAACACTTAAGACAGTTCTCATACATAGACAGATTAATAAATGATTTGCATAATGTTCTTAAATATTTAAATGAAAATAAGCTGGTATTTAATCAGGATAAAACGTTATTGATGCAGTTTTTTTCAACAACGCATCGGTACAAATGTAGTCCCCTAATATACCTTAATAATAAAAGTTTGAGACAGGTGTCTAGTTACAAATTACTTGGTATATACCTTGATTTGTCATTAAATTTTAGAGAACATGTAGATTACGTTTTTAAGAGAATTTGCAGCTATTGTTTTGCTCTGAAGAGACTAAGACAAATTATTAATGCAGAGGCAGCTATTAATTTTTATCATTCACATGTTGAATCCATTTTGCGTTACGGCATTGTATGTTGGGGAAATAGTTCCTCAGTAGATCGTTTATTTATATTACAAAAAAGATGTGTACGTTCCATGTTCGGTCTTCCATGGAATCATCCTTGTAAAGAAATTTTTAAGCAGAAAAATATTTTAACCTTTCCTTCCCTCTATATTTTTGAAATTTTATCTTTTGTTCATTTAAATAAAGATGAATTTGACACTTTAAATCAGTATCATAATTATAACACTAGATTTGGAAACAACTTAGAATATGATAGGCATAGATTAACGTTATCTGAAAATAATCCTTTTTATATAGGTGCAAAAATGTATAACAAACTTACTGAGGAACTAAAGTCCATTCAGTCAGTACATACTTTTAAGAAAAAAATCAAACAAATATTAATTAGTAATGCTTTTTACTCTCTTGATGAATACTTAAATTTTATATTTTAATACATAAATATCTACCTATATATGGTGTAGTCAGAGAAAAGGGTAAGCTGATTTAAAATTAAGTAAGATTCTGCTATTTCAAATATCAAATTTCTATTATTTTTAACCATTATTTTTAACAAATAATTAACTTAAACTAAATGTATGAAAACTTTTTTTTTGGGTTTATATTTTCCTTTTTTTTTTTTGTTTTTAAAAATTAATCAATTAATACCCTCCTGTGACTGCACTGTGATTCTTAGATATGCTATTTAGTTAAATAACCAGGCTCTGTATTTTTCAACTGTTGTAAATATGACTTGTCCTATATCATTTGTAATGATCATTTGGATAAATAAACTTCTTATTCTTATTCTTATTCATACGTGGTTCTACTATCTAAAGCTAGTAACTCCAAATATCAATCAATCAATCAATATATGGGGGATATACCTCTAGTAATATATGATCCTTACGGTAATATATGGGATGTATAATCTATGGTTGAATATGATGGACCAATGATTTTCACTTTTCGAAGTGTTTTTTGTAAAACATGTTTTATAGGCACTAATTTAGTTAATATTTTTTAATTTATCATGCAATAAATAAATTTGGTGCCTAAAGACACTTGTAAATAGCAATGTGATTTAATAATTAAGTGAAACGTCAGATGCCAAAACAGCTGAATAAAAATTCATTATTAACCATGGTGCAATTTTATTATTTTTAGAACCTCTGACGTCATAGGTAGAGAAATAATATTTCTACCAATGAAAAGAACAGTAATAAAGATGTGCTTTTAGGCTGGTAGTAAAAAAAATAATTGTCCTTTTCTTGTTTTTACGAAAAGTTCATGTTACAAACGGTATAAAAATATTTTTAGGATTATCTGCGCGTAATCCGATTACTACTGTGTTTTAGAAGTAATAATTCTGAATTATTACTATTCATCTGCCACTCCAAACATGTTTTCTTAAGAAATAGGCACAACTTTGCTGTTAACAATCATAATAATAATACTATTGGTATGAACGTGATAAAACCCAAAATTTAAATCTGTTCTATTATGTCAAACCATAAAAGCTAAAAATTTAAATTGCATTTTGAAGAAATCGTGTTCACCAGGAATCATGGTCATAAAATTATTATTTTAAAAATATATGGACCATTAATTTTTAAGCTCTGTTGGTTAAAAGAAAAAAGTGTTTATTGGGGTGGAAAAAATTAACTTTTTTTTTTAATATAGTAATTAGGAGTATCTAAATTATAGGGGAAGTTTTAACAAAAAAATTGCATTATAAGCAAATATTTGAATAATCACTTAATACTGTTAATAATTACATCAAATGTGATTTATTATTCAAGAAATAAATAATTTATATAATTATTAAATAATTATAACCTATTAAAATTATTTAATATATTTGTTAGGTACCTACCCATATCTATGGTCTGTTAACCACTACTTTAATTGCAAGATTATTATATTAAACAAAAGGTTGTAGACATGTTTTAATATATTTTACTCTGTAGTCCTAGTTTTATCTATTATCTATTAGATTTTAGGAAATATATTTAAAAATAAACAAAAGGGGCGATAAGTATTATAATATTGAGGCGAGATCCAATCTTACACGATAGAAAATCGCACATGGTTATTTTTAAAATCTAATCAAATCAAAGTAGGTACTATTTATTAAAAAATTACACTCGCTATCATGAACCTACTACACTAAGAAAATTTAGTTGGATTTTTAATACTGAATGTTATTTGTTAATACATATTTTTTATTTATATCGCCATCAATAACACAACAACTACAACTTAAAGTATACCAAACTATAACTGTGATATAATTTACCAAATGTTACAGTATTAATAAACACATGTTGCGTGGGGATCCAAATGTTCCAGCACGGTCTCTATGTTAGTATGACAACATTTTGTATACAATACACACATTGCAGTATTTAATATCTCAAGGAAAGTATTAAATACCAATGGTGGAAATATAAATAAAAGATATGTATTAACAAATAACATTCAGTATTAAAAAGACTACGAAATTTTGTGAGTGTATAATTTACTATAAAAAAAGGTTACGCTAATGATGATTATACCATTACCGTATACAGTAATCACAATTTTATTAATTCTTTTTAAAAAATAGGCATGTTGCTTACAATTCTCTGCCTTTTATGGTTAATATGTTATAATGAAAAAAATATACCTATAGCTCAGTAATTCAATTTTACCCACAATTTTATGCTTTATTGGAGGATTCGCTCACGCTTTAAAATGTTATTTTTTACGCTTTAAACGGATTTTTGTCGAATTTAAAAAAGCGTAAAACCATAGAGGCATGTGCCCTGAACAAGATAATTATTTAAAAAGGGTTCTCGAATTAGACGAGAAAACAAGGCGTTAAGATATGTAATGCTAAGTTTTTCATTATATCATTCACAGTGAATGGTATATTGCATTTTCTCAAATAAAAATTAAAAAAATATTTGAAAGACTAAAAAAAAAATAAATAAAAAACAAAGAACCTGGCACACAAATACCCACACAGCACAGACTATTCTATGAACATTCTGAAAAGGTGCCAATATACTTCTTGTAGAATATTCTTCGAGAATATTTATAGAACATAACAAAAACATTCTCTTAAAAATTATAACATGCATAGAATGTTTTCTCTAAATAACAATAACTTAACAACTCAAAGTATACCATACTATAAGTGTGATATGCTTTACCAAATGTTACAGTAATTTTTACTATAACATGCTAGTATTAATAAACACATGTTGCGTGGGGATCCAGATGTACCAGCATGGTCTCTATGTTAGTATGACAACATTTTGTATACAATACACACTTTGTAGTATTTAAAATCACAAGTAAAGTATCAAATACCAATGGTGGCAATATAAATAGCAAATATGTCTTTACAAATAAAATTTAGTATTAAAATTACAATGACATTTTCTGAGTGTATTCTTTAAAATATTCACAATACGGTTTAGCTGTCTGCACGTAGCTTGCAGACATGCAAAGATGTCATCTTCATTTTCATATCGTGTCTCGGGTCACTTAACTTTACATAATATCGTAAAAATGTACTTTCGAGCGATCATAAGATTAAAGAAAGTCTTCTAATGCAAAAAAATCAAATTTTTATTTCGATTAGATTACTTAATATAATCTAATTTACGTATAACTCTTAAAAACTTATGTCACGGTTCTTAAATATAAGGAAGAGTGGGACACATTGCAACATGGGGTATCATGAGACAATCCCTATTCTGCTCTAGAGTGGAATGGTCGAAATTTTAATATATTTTAATTTAGGTATAGTAGAGCCAGAGATATAGTAGAATGTTTACTTTAAAAAAAGATTAATGTGAGATAGGGGCGTAATGGGAGGCATAGCGTAGTGGCTAGCGCGTATGCATAGCAAGTCTACTATCGTGGGTTCGATTCTCACTGGCGCCAATTTGCCTTTTTCAGTTAATTAATAATTGAAATTTGGCGAAGGCGATAAGTGAAACGGACACTCCCTAGAAACTGGTTCGAAAGTCAGTATAAGCCGGTGGTTCCCTCTACTACTAGCCCACACAAGTCCTGGACTTAGGGGATGCTTAATTAAGTAGAATAGTACGAGGTTAAACAATCAAACATGTAAAATTAAATGTTATTGTATTAACTACGTAGTAGACGTAGTATATGTTCTGATTGAAGGACTGCAGTCGACTGATGATAATACACCTTGACACGTCCTAGAATACATGTTCGCTGTTAAAAAAAACTCTCTTATATCTCTGGCATCTATTATACCTAAATGTAATTAAAAAGTGGTGAATTGCAAAATGTGAAAATTTCAGTGAATTTATATAATAATAATAATAATAAAGGTCTTTATTTCAATAAAGACCTTTATTATTATTATTATTATTATTTGATCTAAGCTTTAAAACCTCCATTTCTTCAACATTTTTTTTTACTTTTCTTCGAAATTAAAAAATATAAAAAAGTTGTTAGGTGAAACTGGGCCTTACTCTATAAGTTAAACCTTATCTTCCTTGTAGTTCCTATTTATTTTTTATCTTATACCTAAACTAAAAAATATTTTATTCGGCTCGTGTGAAAAATGTTTAGATGAAACAATTAAAGTAAAACACCTCCCACGTTACAAATTAAATCTAATATAAATTACGCACTTGTGCTTTATTACTTAGGAAATGTTTTTTCACATTGTTAATTCCGGTAGAAAACTATTTAGGTTATATACAGGGTGATTCAGAAATAAGTTAAAAAATATTTTAAGGGGCGATTATAGGTCCAAAAATATGAAAAAAGTTCCTATAAAGTACATATGAAAATTAGTTTTTATTTAATATCTCTGGATTCCCTTAAAACCACAGTAACAAATTTTTGCACATGCCTTAAAATTCATAAAGGTCATTTTATGTAATTTGGTATTTGGTAATTTTTTTATCTGTAGATTTTTTGACATTTTCTTAATAACATATTAATCTTTAATTAAAAATACATAAAAAAGGTACTCCTTGTTTAACACCGTAGAACTAACCGTTTTCGAGAAAATTGCAATTAAAGGGTCAATTTCTGAGCACCAAAATTTCAATATTGCAGGGCGATTCTGCATGAAAAACTACGAAAAGAAGTTTCCATACATAAATATCTAAAAATCGCTTTTAAGGGAGCTACACCTAGCTACAGTCCCTTAAAAGGTGTTATTCTTTAAGAGGCTGCAGTACACTTAAAACTGATTTTCGAACCTAGATGTATAGGAGCTTTTTTTCATAGTTCTTAATGTGAAATCACCCATCAGTATTGAAATTTTTATTGGTGCATTTTTTAGTTTCAATTTTTGATGCTCAGAACGTGAAATTGCCTCTTTAATTGCGGTTGGCCCTACGGTGTTACATAAAGGGTACCTTTTTTATGTATTTTTAATCAAAGATAACTATTTTATTGAGAAAATATCAAAAAATCTACAGATAAAAAAGTTTGGGGCAAAAAGGTGACATCGCCCCCCATTTTGCACATCCCTGGTTAAAATTACCAAACAAAAATTACATAAAAGGATAGCCTTTATCAATGTTAAGGCTTGTGCAAAAATTCGTTACTGTGGTTAATAGGGTTACAGAGATATTAAATAAAGTACTATTTAGATATACCCTTAGGAGGGACGTAGCTCCCTCATTTCCGGACCAACCTTTATAGGATTTTTTTTTCATATTTTTGGACCCAGAATCACCCCTTAAAATTTTGTAACTTATTTCTGAATCACCCTGTATACACTGAAAAAAAAATGGTGTGACATACTATTGAAGAAGAATTCTTAATTAAATAATACATTTTTAAGAAAAATAAATATCGTTTTTTAAGAAAATGTGCTTTGAGTGTCAAAAACTAAATAAATAGCATATTATTTATATAAAAAAACTAGCTTTTGCCAACTATTGGCTAATATAATAACTTACTTTCATTCCAAATTTGAAGTTTAATGAAAATAGTTTAATAAAGTTAAAGCACTAAATGACTTATGCCTAAAACGTATTATGCTGCTCTCATATAAGGGATTTCCCTCAGACGGAGTTACGCGAACCGCACCCGAATCGGTATGATCCTCGTTTTTTAGCAAACTATTGCAAATGAATCACTGCAGTATATTTCAGGCACGGATAATACGTTTATACGCCATAATTTTTTAACAAATAAAGATAATCACTTTAAATTTGAAATAAGAGTCCCTTATTATACTAGCTACCTGTTCGCTTTTTGATCTTAAAACATTTACAAGTTATATATTTTTTGGCAGTACATTTCCTTGAAAACCGCTATGCCTTAAACTGAATATTTTTACCAAAAAATACCAATATATCCAATATATATCCAATGATTTATTTCTTAGAAGTACAAAATAGGTCCTTAGTAAGAACTCCTTGTTATTTTGGTCTGCACCTTTTGAAATCTCAATAATTTTAAAAAGGAAAACAGTTTTTCAATTTCCAATCCATAGGTACGTGGGTTTGCTATTTTTAAACCTATATTATTTTATTGATCTATTAAAAACTTTTCGAGACAATAAAACTGTTATAACAATAACACATTTAGAACCATTTATACCCACCTATATCTAGGTATTTAATTTTTATGAATTTACCTACGTCAACCAATGAGTAATAAAAATAAATGCCTTCTGGATAATACTACAGATTGTTTTAAAACAAATTGTTTTCATATTTTTATAAATCAAAATTTAGAGTCAAATCCGCAGCTATTCTGACTGATGTTACACACTATAATGTCTAAAAAAATTACAGTTTTCCCTAAAATTGCTGGAAATATTTTTCACAGTGCTATCACGGATTATCCGTAACAGCAAATTACCTTGGTAAAATGGGTAAAATGCAAAACATGACTGTAATTAGTAACTATTTTGTCATGACGTCAGTCCAAATAGCTCTGAATTTAACTCTAGATCCTTAGATTAAATATTTGCCAATATAATTTATGCATATATAAAGGATAGTCTATATGGATTATCCTTTTCTGATCAAATTATTTTTTATAGCCTAGTTAAAACAGAATCAAATACCTTTTTGAAGTCTAAAAGAGTCAAACATTATTCTTATTTTTTCCTTTTTTTTCAGTGTCTAATTTTAATTACATATTTGTAAAAAGAACTGTTTGTTACGAACTCTTGGGCTTCCCAACAAAAAAATGGCTGACTGTAATCCTTAAATCCAAAAATATAGACATGCTCGGATGGTATTGAAACGTCATCCTTTCTAGCCTGGACTACAGTATACCTATAGTACTATTAAAGGATTACAATATAAGATAGTAATCTTCAGACAAAATTTATTACCTGTATAACAGTAAAAAAAAACTAATTTCCCTAAGTGGATATCATATCTTTATAGTTCATACTATATGGGTAGTAGGTAGTAGCTATATTTAGTTTAGTTAGAAGCTCCTATTCAAGTACTTACACCAAAAAAGTATCGGGATTACAAAAATTCAAGATTTTACTAGTGGAAACACCGTCATTAAAATCAACTGAAAAATCATTTTTTTTTTAATTTTAGGCATAAGAATGTCATGAAACGTCGAGAAAATGTGAAAAAAGTGTTAAAAAATGTCTGTCTGTCTGTCTGTCTGTCAGTCTGTATGTAAACCTTATAAATTTTAAACGGAATGTCAGATTTGAAAAAAATGATCACCAAACAATTCAGGACCTTTTCTATTTGCGTCACATCAAATATGGTTAACATTAGGGTAGGGCAAGGGGGCAAAATGGCTGTATACAGACAAATAATATTATTCGGCATGGGTATGTAGTAAACAAACTCACCAAAAATTATAAATAATTTAAAATTTCTGTTGTCCGACCCTGTTATTGTAATGAAAGTATAAACTCTGCTTATTATTTAGGATAACACTTTTTGCATAAATGAAAATAATGTTTAATTCCCTACAAAAACATATGTGATCATTTTTATCGTAGGCATTTTAGTAGACTTGCATCTTTTTCTTTACTATATATTCAAAATATATTCCAATTAATAGGTATTTAATATAATATATTTCGATATTCGTAATATAACTACACCGAAAAAAATATATTAACAATTGAAAATCGATGTTTCCAAATTTTTTGAGCACCTAACGAGTATTTTCTATTTTTCCTGAAATTCTCAGGGATTAAAAAAAAACGAAAAAGTCCAAACGAAGCTGACCGTGTGCTGTTATGCCGATGTAAATGGCCCTTATGGGAGTAAGTACACATATACTAATTTTAATTAATTAAAAGCTTAATGGGTTGAAAATTGTAATATGCATTGCTCGGCCGTTGAACTAATCCACAGAGGCTAGTCTTTATCTGCATTATTGTGGGCTTTATTACGCAAATATAAAGAGGGCTTTAAACGAGCTTTAAATCTCTGGGTCACTGAATATTGTTTGCAAGGTTAGCATTATTATTTATTGATTTCAAATACCTTATATCAACATTATTTTCTCTTGTTTACTTAATTTTTTAAATTAAAATGTTTTATTTGTAAGATGGTGCTTATTTCAAAACGTTTATAACTTCTTCCATATTTGCAGTGTTTTTATCTTTTTCTATTAAAATAGTAATTAATCGCCAAATAAAAAAATAGGTCTAAACTAAAGAAGCCATTTTAGGAGCTTTATTATATTCATTTATTTAACCCTTAAAAGGGAACTCACTTATTAAAAATAAAACCACAATTTTAGTTTTTGTTTTTACTTATATAGTTCTCCGCATGAAAGAATGTCTCCGACGAAAGGGGGAGGAATCATTCGCGCTCTCTTCTTTCAGTCAAAAGCGTTATAAGGCGTGTGTGCCTACAACGGGTCTCCCACTTGCACACACATTCCATGCAAGTCCTGAATTATAAGAATTTTTTAATTTTAAGTATGTATCTTCCAGAATACAAAAACCATTTAAGGGTTAAAATCACCCCTAAATATTTTTATTTTTAATACAATATTCATATTTTATTTCTGTATAACCCTCTATAAGCAATATGCCTGTTTAGTATGTACCGTATGCAATGCATACCAAGCATTCTTAAAAACTATAAAGACAGTAATCACATATTGTTATTTAAATATTATTTAATAATTTAACCGGAAATTTATGCAGTGGAGTAACGTCGGGTAGCCTGGGAGGCACTAGACTCCACTTATTTGGGACACGAGAGGTCATACATTTTTCCATTCCATCTAGTTTTTTTGGGATAGGGAAGGGATGCGAGGGGGAGTGAATCTACACTGTAAAAAGTAATAGTAAATTTAAAGCAGTTATCCTTGTGAATTATACTATCTCATATAAGCAAATTTACAAAAAACTGTAATAATGCTTAATTTTTTATGTTATTTGTAAATTTTAAGTTAACTGACACCTCTGTGGAATGTGAAAAATTCAAGATCGCCTATACTTTACGTGGTATATTTTACTTCTTCTCTTTCCCTTGCCTTCACAGGTGCCAGTTCGTATTGCGACGGCTATACATAGTTTGTCCATTTCCATTCCAAAATTTTATTGCTGAGATTTAATGCAAACTCATGAAAAACGCTATCTACTGTTTTGCGAAAAAGATAAAGCTTTGTTAAACAAATTATGGTTTTAGTTTAACTTAAACGGTATATTTTAACGGTTTGTGTACAAAGAGATGCTATCAAGAACAAAGCATAGGTGTAATTAAAATTTTAAGGAAAAAATTGCAAATTGTTATTAAGAACTTAAAATAAAATTAAAGAAAAATTTAAACATAGTAGGTATACATCGAGTATACTCGGTATACATGAGTTTCGATGAATTTAAGAAATTTTTAGGGCTAAAGAGGTTAAGATTCTTTTGTAAGTCTGGAATAAGTTATAGTATTTTAATCCGGGCGAAAAACGGGTAAAACAGCTAGTTATTTTTTTCAATTTCGAAGCCTATAATATTATTAAACGTATATCCTACTAAAATATAAAATTAATTTTAAAAAGCTTTGTTTGGACTTTTGGACCTGTATAAAATTGAATTTGAATAAAAAATATATCACACAATTTTTCCATAAAATAAAATGAATATTTTGCTTTGAAATTGATTTTAAAATGTCTCATTCCACGAGAAAAGGAAAAAAAGCATAATATGACAAAAAATTTATCATATTTTTTTACAAAACATAATTTTATTATGCATTTTACTTTTGAAACGGTGCGTTTTACTTGAGCTCTAAGCGCCAAGTTGAGGTTATTGCTTTGTATTTTCTAAAAAACACATTATAATAAAATACAGAGCGGTCCAAAAGTCACCTCCCCCCCTTTTAACTTTTGAACGAGTTGAGATATCGACTTCAAATTTAGAACTCTTAAATAAGACAACTTAAACTATCTTTTAGCATATATTTAATACTTTCAGCTCTTAAAATGTGAGCAGGGGGGCGTGGGGGCACATTTTTTTAAATAGAAAGGGGGGTCGCGTAATACATCATTTTATATAAAGCTTATAAAATTCTCCATTTAATTCCATATTTTTAAATAAAAAAAAAAAATTGGGTTTAAATGGGGTTGAAAATGGGTATTAATGTCAAAATTCCAAAAAAAAAAACAAATAATTTTTTAAAAATGCCTAATTTCATCATAAAAAAATGTTAATTATACTTTTAAACTAATTTTAGTTGACATAAATAAAAATTTATAATAAAAAACTTAAAAATCGAATGTTTTAGCACAAAAAATTGAAAAATCAAAACCTTAAAAAACATTTTTAAAAAATTTAAAAATGTAAGTTTAAATAGAGAATTTTATAAGCTTTAAAATGATGTATCACACGACCCCCCTTTCCATTTAAAAAAATGTCCCCCCATGCCTCCCTGCCCACATTTTAAGAGCTGAAAATATAAAATATATGCTAAAAGATAGTTTAAGTCTTATTTAAGAGTTCTAAATTTGAAGTCGATATCTCAACTCGTTCAAAAGTTAAAAGGGGGGGAGGTGACTTTTGGACCGCACTGTATAATAAACAACATTTTGTTACTCGTTTGCTAGCTTGCTATTGACTATGTATCAGCTTTATTTTTCTTTTTTTTAAATAATTTTCATTTCCTTTTCACATAAAATGTCTCAAATCTATTCGTATTTTAAATTGCTGAAACGTAACAAAATTTCACTGACTGGAAAATATCTCCGGCTCCAGTTCAATCAGTTTCTATTGAAAATATCTTACTTTTTAATTTAAATTTCTGGTGAAAATATATTCATATTCTACAAGAAATATAAAGAAAGGAAAAATATCAATGATTAATTTTACTTCAGCACAAAATCTGTCAAAGCATTGCATTCATCTTCGAGAATGCCCTATAAAAAATTTCAGATTCAAACGGATAAAAAATAAAATATTTTTAACTCGTTTGAATTAGTTTGAATTATTTCTATTTGCAGCAAATTATCAATATTAACCCGTTTCAATTCGTTTCGATTAGTTAACCAGTTTTAATTCGCATTTGCTATTTAAATTTAATTCGTTTTAATTTGTACATGCGGAATATCATGTTTTAATCCGTTTCTATTTGCAAATGCGTAACATATTTTAATTCGTTTCTATTCCCATATGCAGAATATCATTTTCAATTAGCAACTATTTGCAAATACGTATCTGATTTAATTCGTTTGAACCTGTTTGAAAAGTCATTTTCAATTAGCATTTGAGAATTGAATTTGGATTCAAACAGATTAAAAATAAAATATTTTTAATCCGTTTTAATTCGCAAATGCGTATTAAAATTTTGAATTGCTTCTCACCGACGTTTGCATAAAAAAAGTCGATATAAGCTTATCTAGATGATGTATGTAAAGTAAATTACCGAAATCAAATTGTATACGCATTATACGATTTTCAATGGACATGATGCTTTGTCGCAGCCCGCGGGCTTTTTTAGACCACAGACTCGCCAACTTTTTATGCTATACCTACATATAGCATTAAGGTCTCATTATTTGCTAAGACCTTCCAATTTCACATATCTGTTTGAACCTGCTTGAATCCGTTTTTTTTTTTACGAATTGATTCTGATTCAAACAGATTAAAAATAAAATATTTTTAATCTGGTTTAATTAGCAAATGCGATTCCAAAAACGAATTCAAATAAATTTAAACAGTTAGATTTTATTTTCAATCTGTTTGAATCCGAATTTTTTTTTATAGGGTGGTCAAAAAACTTGCAGTAGTCACCTATCTATAGGTATACTCATCACATAATAAATGTTCCATAACTATTTAACCCTTTCGGGGTTGCATATTTCGAAGTGCATTATGTTGGGCTAATTTTAACAACTGCGTTTTATTAAAATGGGTATTTTTAGAACAAAGTAGCTTTTTTTTTAATAAATATGTTGTTCAATACCTTTTTTGACATTTCTTGCTGTTAAAGTCCACTTTATTCAAAGACCCTGCTGAATTGTGGCGTTTTATTAAAATACCACAATTTAGCACCAAACTAAATGAAAGTAAAATTTAACATATGACTTTTGCACTATTAGTACGATTATTGACCTTTATTTACAAATAAATAAATAGCTTTATTTTAACCGATACTGTTGATTAAATGTAAACGCTTTTTTATTCATAAGTATCTATATTCAATAGATTTTTATTTTATGTTTTCGTTTATTTTTAGTTTTTAATTCAAAATATTTTAATATTCAGTCTAGCTGTATTTCTAGATTCTAATTAAAATGTGAGTCTTAGCAAAAGCCATTAATTTTGAAAGAAATTCACTTTTATGTAGAAAATACAGCCTGTTCCAGAACTCGCGTACAGAAATTTGAGGGTATATTAAAAACCCTCTTGAAAATATGAAAAAAATGTCAAAAAAAATCCATCTACGTTCATTTCGAAAATAAGAAGGCTTTAAGTGGACCAATACTGTTGCTGATGTTAAATTACCTTTAAAAGTTAAATTTGTAGCTATGGAAGCAAATTTAATTATTGCAGGTACATATTCTGTAGGTTGACATGGTGATTAATATGATATAAATATTTATTAATGTCAAAAAACCACCGCCGGATGGAGTGACCCTATAAAAATAGAATATTTGATAGCCTCTGTCGGTTTTGTCAAAATATAATAACCTAAACAGATTCTAAAGTTGAAATTCTCAAACAATGCACGCGTCAACAATTGCAAGTCCAAACCATAGTTACTAATAAGTAGGGAAAAACTAATTTGTAGGTAAGTTAACATCAGCAACAGGATTGGTCAGATTAAATAGCTCCCTTTTTAATTAGTATTGAAGATGGATTTTTTTTATTTTTTTTTTCACATTTTCCAGAGGGTTTTTAATTTACCCTCAAATTTCTCTACGCGAGTTCTGGAACAGGCTGTATCTTTAGAAAATAGAGAAAATCTTTTTGCATTATCTAGGGTGTATAATTAAAGTAAAATATATCATACAAATTAACGTTTATAACATGGTACTGTAAAAAGTAGTACTTTTGTGTTTTAATTAAAATATATATCATAAAATATTTAATAACTCATTTAAATAATTATTCAGGCTACGTTTAGCTTGGAATGAGGCCAGTTTAAAGATGCTTTTATTTCATACACGATTTTCCGAAAAAAAAAATAATAATAATAAATAAGTGAATTTTAAAATTATTATTTTTTACTTTTTTTTTCTTCTTTTCTTTACTTTGTTTCTTTAAACAGTCTTCAACTTCTTGCTTATTTAAAAAAAACATTAAGAATATCAAAGATAATATTCTAATTTGTTTAGGTATAACAAAAGTTTCTAGTAAAATTCTCATAATAAAAAAGTCGACTAGGTAGATAATGTTATCTCAGATTATTCATATGTTTACAGGTAAGTAAATAAAAAATCTACAACGTAATATATTCATGCATAGAATAATAATTATTGTTTAAAAATCTTATACATATAATTACCTTATTCATTTGGTTTTAACTAGAAATACTTAACATAAAATTTTTTTATTTAAATCTGATTCATCATAGATATTAAAAGTTAAAACAGGTATTTCCTATCCTACCCGTCCTAATGATATATAGGCACTAGGTACCTATACTAAAACGCTTTTATAGGAATAAGTTATAAATATTTCTAAAAAATCATGCTATGGAGCCACTGAATCAATAAGCAAAGCTGACCAACAAGTTGCTCGCGACAACCAAATAAAATATAACAAGTAACAACAATCAAATTTAGAGTTATACGAGTAAAACAAACGTTCCTTAACACGTTGGCTGCCGCCTATATAAATAGACGCTCATTGCGTGAGCCGGACTAGTTTCTTGCAATGTCATTCGTCTACAGTGAGCCCGCCAGGCGGGCTCTCGGCATTGTATATGAGTAGAGGATGTACCCGCGAAGTGGGTTGTCAGTAGCGAACGTGTTAACTAAGAAAAATATTCAGAAGTCACTATTTCTGTTTCATTGCTTGGTCATTGTCCACCGGCGGATGGCTGTCAAAGAAGGACAATAGTAGTAGATATAGTCGCTGCCATGTCAGAGTTATGAGACAATTTTTTTTTTAATAGAGATTAATATTTGCCAGATACGTGTCAAACTGTTCGTCCAATCGGGACCTTGCGTAATTTTAGACTCATTTAAAGTAATATATTTTTATCCAGTCCACGTTGACTGATCTAGCCAGTTAACGTTCGACCCTATCCAATCATATTTTACAAAAGATTTAGCCACATACACACAAGGCATTTGTAGCAATAAATATTTACTGGACCGGCTTTAATTTGTTTTATTTGTGTTCTGTGCATCGAGCTATATAAGATAAATACATATTTAATATAATAACATTTAATTACGTCCCTGTCTCACATTAATCTGTTTTAAATATAAAAAAAATCTACTATAAATGTGACACCGACTATACTACAGAATCGTCGCTATTGAAAGTTAAGGATAGCAATATGTAGAATGCACCTGAGATTTCAATTGTTTTCACCGCGAATGTTCATCCTTGGTACATTTAGATCTTTATTGTAAATTTCCTAATATAAATAAAACATATTATATATTTTTCCAGTTTTAAATATGCTAACCATTTTTCCATTACATAATTTTATTAGCAGTAATTTTTTTAAACCAACATATCAATTGATATTTTAAAATATGAGTCAATCTGAATGTAAATATTTGTTAACACTGATAAACAAAATAAACAAAGCCATACCATTATATTCATTTTACGTCAGCACATATCTTTCAAGAATTTTTGGTAGGAACTAACTACACTATTACACAGTGCGACCCTGTTATGTTTAAGTTTTTTGGAATGACCACACAAATTTTCCAAACCCCCTCATTACATACCTTTAGTCACCTAGATCGCAGCTGTTCCTTCTTGAGAGATTTTGGTTGTTGATGCTAGACTACCTTTACCTTCGATACGGCACTGCCAAAGTATTAATGAAAATTGATTTTTTTCTAATAATACCAAAAATAGTTATAAAAAACAGAAAAAGCTGAAAATCTCCGAAGAAGGAACAGCTGCGATTTATGTGACTAGTAATATGTAATGAGGGGGTAGTCTATTAGCAATAACTAAAAGAAAATTTCTGTGGTCAAAAAAACTACTCTTAATAGGGTCGCACTGTGACTATAATACTAAGTATAATTAGGTAAAGGGTATTATGAATCAAAAAGTTTTATTGCTGTTGTCTGAAATAGGAAATATTTTTGGCTCCTTAAACCAAAGAGTTTCTGGCGCCTAGAGTTAAATTGCTTTAGGTATCTTCATTTAAGACCCTTAGTCTAAAACTTAATTATTTTGGCACTTTTTGAAAGCTAGTAGAATTTTTAGAATTTCTTTCCACGAATTTTGACGAACAATTGTATCTATCTGAGTTGATGGTCATTTGTTTCTTGTTATTTGGTTGGCAGAATATATTTAGTTCCTTATGTAAGGTTTTCATATTGTTTAAAATTTATTGTCAATCAAGACATTATTTTGACATTTATAAAAAAATCCAAATAATTTGCTTTAGCAAGAAGAAATAACAAGAAAAGTGCATAAAAAGAAAACTAAAGCATTAATCTATAAACATTTTGTTTAAATGAAGTAATATAATGCAGTGCTCTATAAATTTTTGAAGTAAACACTATAACAGAATTTTTTGGTTAAAATAATACTGGTCCGTAATTTTATTCAGGTAATGTTAAATTTAAGTTTATAATAGCACTTTATGAATAAAAACTTACTTTTATTATAATTTTGAACAAAGTTTTACTTTTTAAACAGATTTTGTTATTATTTGTAAGACGTAAAATGACAGTCAATTTAACCTAAATGTTAAAAATTATCAAAAGCACAATGGGCTACAAAAATATTACTAAAAGTAATTTTTAAAGCACTAATCATAGCTTCCTTGATCCAATTTGTTACTCAGATGGATAATGCGCCGAGTATATTTAAAAATTTAAATGAAAATTTATACCATTGGTTTTAAATTGGATAATGATAACACAAGTCTACAAAAAATCTCTGTCCTATGGTTCTAACTTATAAAAACTTGTATTTAGCATGAATAAATCTATTCTATTCTATGTTTTTTGATGCGCTGAAGCCTATTTCACCATAAAAAAAGATTTATAGCGCAGAAACACAGAAAAAAGTTTTGGACAAAAACTGATGAGGCGCCCCCGTTTCGCACACCCCTGGTTGAAATAAGTACATAAAAATAACATACAAAGATGGCCCTTATTAAGATAAGTTCACGTGCAAAACCTTGTTACTATATCTCAAAGGGTTCCTGAGTTATTAAATAAAAACCGATTTTTTTAGCCACTTTCAAAGGGGCGTAGCTCCCTTACGACCCATTTTTAGACATATGTTTATAGGAACTTTTTGTCATATTTTCTTAAAATTTCGGATCCTATTTCAAATGAACAGTGTATAGTCAAGTTTTTGATTTTTAGCACTTTAATTTGTATAAAGCGGTATTTTCTATTGTATATTTTTAAAAAATTATTGGAGCGAAATGGCTCAAAGCAACAATAATAATACTATTTAGTGTTTATGTAAATAGATTTTAAATTGTTTACTATTTTATTAACAAATATAATTGTATTAATTTAAATTAAAACTGGGTCAAAAATAATAATTTTACAGTAGGTAAGCAACTTTTAAAAATAAGTACGATTTATTCAGTTAGTATGCAGCCGTCATAACCTTAGGAACCCCAAGGCGACCAAGACAAGATAAATTCAGGCAAAAAACCTGCAAGTTTAAAGGTTTCGGAATATCAGAAACAAGTTGGCTTCCAAGAAAATTAGCTTTATCCAACACATACAGATAATGAGACAATTACCAGCTTTATTTTAAATAGATAAACTCAATAATAACCCCCGCGTGGCTTTTACTTTATTGAGTGGATAATTATTTATTTTACCCACTCAACGTCAAATTATTTTCTTGTAAATGTCATTAAAATTTTTACTAAAAATATGAATATCTAAGTTATTTATTGGATAAAACCTTGTATGGCACTCATGGGTAAACCGATATTGCCCTCTCGAAAATTAACCTGCTTGGCTCATGGGCAATATCTTACTTTACCCACTAGTACCATAAATAACTATTTTTTTCTTCCTGCAAAATCCAACGATATTTTGCAAAAGTTATGGTTTTAGACATATTCCGGCAGTATGTATACCCATAAATTTACTAAGTATAACATTACAAAGAAAATGATATAGAACTGTTTTCTTTGGCATAAATCTTACTTTATGTGGTACATTATACATCATATGTAATATTAAAATCACTTACAAGAAAGTTATCTAGTTGTAAACCCAGTTTAAATTTAATTAAATGTCCATCATATTAAATATGAGGTTAATTTAACCACATTTTCTGTGAAATTATTAAATAAAAAGATAAATAATCATGCATGTTGTATAAATAACTTTAAAAAATCTAACAATTTAACAAAAACAATTTTCAGGACTTAATTCCTTTTAGTTGTTCATTAAAAAAATGTAAATTACATTATTTATGCATTATAGTAAAAATAAAAATATAAAAAAAATAAACTTTGCAGAATTTTATTCCCGTCACTTTACTAAAATGAGTTTTAAAATTATTTTATCATATAAAACATGTCTCTGAACTTTAACAGGTTTTTTCATTAAATTATTATTTATTAATTCAATATATTTTAATATTTTTTAAGTTTATTTAGTTAGTTTAATTCAATTTTTATGCAAAATCAAGCTATTTGGTATTAAAGTTTTATTATAAAATTTGAATTCGAAAAAAAATTAGAATATACCATATTCTATCTGAATACATAATGTTCTGCGCTCTGTGAATTAATTTACTTAGTTTCATCAGTAGGGTTACCAAGCGTCCTTTATTTCAAAGGACAGTCCTTTATTTTCTACTTCTGTCCTTTGTCCTTATAAAACCCCTTAAGGACGCTAAATGTCCTTTAATGTTACGATTTATCTTAAAAAATATGTGATATTTATTTATTTATTGTAGTGTATGTGTATGTGTCACAAATGCTTTAAAAGATTAAATGTAAAAAAAGGACACTTAATAATAATTATTAATAATAAAGCTTTTATGTCTTAACTTGAATCAAATTTTAAAGTTGTATTTTCGCATAATTTCACCTTAATGCTTAAACAAAGATAGACGGGGTATACTTCTATAGAGAGTTGGTACGACGCGGTTCCACCTGTGTCGGCCACATCGCTATCAGTCTCGCATACAAAACTGTAGGAAGGAGTCTGTGTTTTTTTGCCTGTTTTTACGATATTCTGCAATAGGGAACAGAAGGCGGTTGTGTTTCTTTAATGATGAATGGTCCAGTGATTTCCTTGTCCTTTATTTGAATGATTCTGAGTTGGCAACCCAATTCATCAGGTATGAATTAAAATTAAACAGAATGAAATATGAGACCTGTTCGGACTTTTTTGTCTAGTTGCTAAAATGAAATTAAGTAAGCATAGAAAATGGTGCTGATAAAACTACAAACAAAGCTAAGTTTTTCATCCTTACTAATATACTGAGGGATATTAGTAGAGCGAGGGGTAAACCGCTGAGCAATTCAGGTGTACAAATAGAGGAAATCTTGGAGGTCTCTAAGGAAATATCATCTTTACCAAACGTGTGAACTGTTATTTTTTAAAATTTTCGAGGTAATCCGAGAGGTAATCTTGAAAGGAATTTCGAGTAAACCTTAATATATTATATTATAAGGAATTACCTCCTCATTATGGGAGGATTGGTGTAGTGGTCTACCGCGTCTGTACATGACAAGTCTACTACAACTAGCGTGAGTTCGATTCTCACTGGCGCCGATTTGCCTTTTTCAGTTGATTAATAATTGAATTTGGCGAAGGCATAAGTGAAGCGGACACTCCCTATAAAAACTGGTTCGAAAGTCAGTATAAGCCGGTGGTTCCCTCTACTACTAGCCCACACAAGTCCTGGACTTTTTAGAAGAAGAAACGAGGTTTGGACTTTTTGGTAATTCAGGTGTAATTTTTTTTTAGCGGTTTATAAATTTTTTGTTCTTGGGGATTACTTAAAAAAAATAAAGATCTTCCCCTTATAGAACTTGATTTTTCCTGAAAATTTCAAGTCGATCGGATTATTCTTTCTCGAGTTATCGTGTCATTGGACAGACAGAAGGACGGACGGACGGACAAAAAAAATCTTAATTTTTTAAGAAACAAATTTGTATCCAAGAAAATAGAAAATTTTAGAAAATTCGAAACTACCGTATTGTAGCCCAGGAGCTGTGAATAGTATAATAATAAAAATTTAGTTTTAAATTACCTTAGCTTACTTTGTATTTTCGCCAAAGAAAAAAAAAAGAATATTTTCCATTTCATTCCAAGAATGATTATATTAGCTACAGGATCCGTTTGTTCATCTTTGTTATGCTTAGAAGACACGTTATAGAAATTATTGTATTTGTCGAGACTAAATATTTACTTAAAATGACCAAATAGCGTCGTTAAGCGAAGGTGTTATTAATTTTTAAAAATTTCATGTAATTTTACTACCAAATATTCAATATTTATATTAATAACACAGGCCCACATAAAAAGTTGTCTGTGCTGGGGTTGAGACCCACCTATTCTTATGTATTTTGGGATGCTGAACATCAATCAGTCATAAAAAAGGCATTTTATGGGTAATTTTTTTGCTACACTGAAATTGCAGATAACATTTTCACAACTTTAGACGGTTTTTTCAAAAAAATAAGCCCATAAGTTGCCTTTTTTATGGCAGATTCGTGTTCAGCATCTCAAAATACATAAGAATAGGTGGGCTCACCCCAGCAGAGACAACTTTTTTTGTGGGATTTTATAAGGCTCACAAAAAAAAAGTTTTCTGTGCTGGGGTCCCACCTTATGTATTTTAGGATGCTGTCATAAAAAAGGCATTTCACGGGCTTATTTTTTTGCTACACTGAAATAATATGAGATTTTTACCATTTTAGAATAACCCCGTATTTTAAGCTTTTAAAATTTGGTCAGGGGGCATAGAGGATTTTTTTAAGGGAAATGGGGATCATGTGATCATTTTAAAGAAAATAAAATTCTCTATTTGACCATATATTTTAAGTTTTTTTAACAACTTTTTAAAGATGTCGGTTTTACAATTTTTATTGCTAAAAAATGCAATTTTTGAGATTTTTCTGGAAAATTTTATTTATATCATTTAAAATTAGTTTAAAAGGGTAATTTGCGCTTTTGAATCACGAAAATATTCATTTATCTAAAATTGTTTAATTTTTTAAGAAATTTTGCCAAAAAATTCCCATATTCAACCCCATTTCACATTCAATGTCTAAAAAAATTAAAAAAAAGCCATATGGTCTATCGAATAGAGAATTTTATAAGCTTTAACATGATGTATCACGTTTAAAAAGACTACCTGTATGTCGAACTAGTATACAATATCTATAGGTATAACTTTTCTGTCTATATAAAATCTGAAACCATGTTACGTGTCCTAGAGTATTTAAGGGGTGAAAGGTACCAACAACGTCTTGTTACTAAACTACTTATAATTTAAAAGTATAATCAATAAATAAACGTAGACAAATGAAATCTAGATGTGGAAATTATGATTTAGGGCTTCTTTTTAACAATTATGGTATACGCATTTAGATTAGATATAGAAAACTAATTTTAAAGTAAAAAGGGGCATATCTACGGGTCTGTAAGACCCAAAGTCCAAACCTCAGGCTTCCGAAGAAGGTTTGGAAGAAACTTGCGTTTTTTAGGGACTTTGTAGGTAGGTACTTGAGATATACTAGGTATAATATACCTAGTATATCCACCTCTTTGATACCAGATATTGCAATCTTTGGATAGATAGCAAAAAATACTTACAGCTCTAATAAAATAAAATAATTCATTTGTTGATTTGACTGCAATACCTGCATTTTCTGATATTAAAGTTCTGGTGTTGATATTAAAATGTACAGTATTAAACCGCACTTAATATTTTTAACTGTTAACCATGACAGATGGTGGAACTGTATTAAATATTTTAATTTTTCTGTTATTTGAAATGCAAAAGAAATAAAACTTCTGCAGTATTCAGTGAATAAACTCAATCAAGAAAATGACAAGTTTAAATGATTTTACTCTCGTTTTATTTTTTATAAATGATATGTAAATACTTGTAATACCAGCTTTAAATTCTATTAACATAGATTAAAGTAGATCGTCTATGATATAAATTATTAAATACCTATTATAAATGATTGTTCTATTTGAGTGTGGGCTGTAAAATAATAGAGACTATTTTTTTGGCTGCATGCATTTTATGCATAATATATCAATATTAATAAACAAATTATATTACAACATATCTACATGGTATTATGTTCTTTCTGTTGCAATATATATATACATATGTATTGCATCGATGCAATTATTAAGTATGATGAAAAATGTTTGATAAAAAATAGTGATTTACAGACAGATAAAAAGACAGACACACGTTTGTACACAGAAAAAGAGACATTATTATGGACATGGTCTTTACCCTGTTAAAAATTTCTTGGACTTTTACAAGCGTATCCATATAGGATTTTTGTCCTAGAGGTTCCACACATTTTCTTCAAACTGTAGGAATTACAAGGAAATTTTCTATAGGTTACCAAACGGAAATTTCCACATAATTTAGACATGGAAACCGTAGGAAATTTCCCACGAAAAGTTTCATATAGAGATTAGGAATAGGAAGGCCTTAAATGCCATAAATAGTAGCCGAGCCCGTGGTCTGGAAAGGCCTGGCTGAGCCTCGTATGATGTGTATGCAATTTCCTTTTAATTATTTACTTTACAGCTTGTCAAACTTAGGATGAGACTTGAGTTTTTAAAAGTGGACACGCCCCCCTAGTGCGCGTTGGACAGTGGCTAAATTCACTAGTTCACTAGTACTTTCCATTACTCTCGGCTTTTTGATTAAGTAATGTAAACTTACCTAGTTGGTAGTGAAAAAAGGAAACATTGCATTTTGCAATATTAATAGTTTTCCTTCCGGGAGGGCCGGGAAAGTAAAACAAAAGTCCAAAAAGTAGTAAACAGATACTTTCATCAAACCCCTATCTATATTTAGTGGGTTATGAATAGACTTCCTTATTCACTTCCACATAATAGTTGATACCTTCATTACAATAACAGGGTCGGACAACAGGAATTTTAAATTATTTTTATTTTTGATGAGTTTGTTTAATACATACCTATGCCAAATAGGATTATATGTCTGTATACAGATATATAATCTTATTCGGCATAGGTATGTATTAAACAAACTCACCAAAAATTAGAAATAATTTAAAATTTCTGTTGTCCAACCCTGTTATTGTAATGAAAGTATCAACATAATTAATGCCCTCCCCTTTTTACTAAAAAAACACTAATCATTGCGTTAAAATTATGAGATTTTAATCACAAGAAGTGTTGAAATACAAGCATACAATTTTTTGACAAACTAAAGAAAAATTAAAACAATTCTTGTTTATAGAAATTTGTGCTTGTTTTAAAAAGCGAATGCACCCGTCGTAATTAACTAAGTAAGTACTATAATGAGTACGTGGTCCAGTTGACAGGTTTTAAAGCCTAAATAAGTGCTGAATTAAACATTTTAAAGACATATCTAAAAGCGTTGTAAAAAGCTGACGTTTTAGTTTTAGAATACTTGTATTCTAACATTACTTATAACACCGCTTTTTACCCGACTGACCAAGAAAGGGGGGTAATTTGTTTAACAGTCTATGTATGTATTATGTATGTGTGTATGTATGTTTGTACGGTACAAGAGTAGTGGTACAAATTCTACCACTCTACAGCCTAAACGCCTGGACCGAATTTGACAATTAACGTGTCAAATGATTCGTCTTCATGTGAAATTAAATTATATAGTAACCGTCGCAGTCGGGGGCCAATCCTTAATATCATAATATTAATAGAAATCTTCAAACATAATTTAAATATACAAATGTTTTAATAATGTGAAGACAGAATAGGCCTCCGACTGCGATGGTTACTATGTAACTTTATTTTACATTATTCTTGTTTCATACTTTTTAGTCGGGTGTTTTTTTTTTTGTATTAAATTGTTTATTTTTCAATTTTCAAACCAAAGAACTTTTACCTCAAGAAGTTACTTCAGACCAATGTTTATGAAGGTGTCATCTTTTTGTTTGTTTCTTTACATAACGTACGCGATACTGCTTCTGGTGTAAACATAAATATCGCTAGTTTTGACCTTCTGGTGACCAGAGCGATGTTGTGTAATTTTCACTTTATCATTCTGATAAATCTTTATACCTACATTAAAATTTAAAAAAACTACTATACTACGACACTATAATTATGTTTGATAATGTAATATAATTAATTTATTAAAATTAAACTGCTAGTTCATATAAAACTCAAATAAAACTAATATTTCTTAAAATTTACAATAAGATATCTAAAGCAGGTGTTGCAACCGGCAACACTGCATTCCTTGACAAAGTTTACGACATTAGACTGTGAGTTTACACATTCTTTCTCTCTCTCTACGCGTACTAAGTGTAAACAATAGTCACTCCCCACCAGCCCCTCACCGTGGTTGGTTCACGCTTCAAACAAAGCATACGGTAGATTTCATCATGTTGATTCTTGAGGTAAAAGTTCTTTGTTTCAAACCCTTATTGATCTACTATTTTGACGAGTTTACTGGACTAATAGTTTATGTACAAGTGCATCACTAAAATAGAAATTTTATTTTATGACCTTTTTTAATGTTGTATGCATCTTGTCGGACATATGTGGAACAAATTTTTAAAAACAGAGAAAATGAGAATAAAAAGAATTCTTATAACTTAGATAAATATCTAGCAAATAGAATAAATACATTTCTATTTTGAATAATTTAGTTATTAATATTAATAATATAATACCCAAGAAATTAAATTATTATACGGAAATTTTCTCTAACGGTAAATAACATGTCTGTGATTTACCGAGAAAATTCTATTGTTTTTAAAACAATTTTTTATTGATAATTCCATTATAAGTAATAATATATTGTAATATAATAATTTATTGTTATTTTATTGCATTTTAATATCTCTTTATAGAAAAATAATTATAAAAATAATATTTTTTAAATTCATTTTTAAGTCAAAGCATTAACTAGAATAATAATAATTATTCTAGATTATAATTTTTAGGTTAATTAATAATATAATTATTAATTATAATATTACATTGGCACTTAGTGTTACTAAAGGCCACTTGCACCAACATTTGGTCTCGGATTATCTCAGCTAAACCGAGGTTAAGTTAAAAATGCTGCGTTCTGATTGGTCGGCCTTCAATTTAATCCAAGTTTAAAGTTAAACCATCATTGGTGCAAGTGGTGCTAAGAGTGCCGATGTATTGAAATCTTCGCCGAAAAGTCAAAATCTTTGACCATGTTTTTTTCACATTTCACATTTCTCGTTTCTCGCTAAGTCTGTCTGTCTGTCTGTCTGTCTGGGTGTAAACTCCATTTCTAAAAAAGATATCGACAAGCGGTTTTTTGCATATTCTTTCGAAGAGCTGATTAGATTTTGGGGGTCAAACGATCGGGGGTAAGGGGGTAAGAATGGGGTAAAACTCCTAGTTTTAGCATTTTTTGGTTTATGTATTTTATTAGTTTAGTACTTATATGAAAGATTTTTTTATAAATTGTTCAAAAATGTTATGTTATGTTAACTATCTATTTTTTCCTTAAATACATTGTTTTCGGTATATTATCGCTTAACATTGTAAAATATTTTTTTAGCATAACTCATTTATAAACCGATTTCAAAAAATTATATTTCAAATGAAAACTCTTTTAAAGCCCTACAAAAAATGTTAAATAAATTTTTTGCTAGAATAAAAAGTTTTGGAGATACAGACTTTCAAACTTTAATAAATTATGCAACACTCGGGTGTATTAATGGTTGCCTACTCACACAACTTCTTATTTGATGTTTTGACAAGGTGCTTGAAACTGTCTAGCTGGTTTAATATCCAACTAGTATTATAATTATTAATTAAAGCCCAAAACCCCCCCCCCCCCAAAAAAAAAAACAGAAGGCCAATAAAAAAGAAGAAAAATTTCTTAAGAAATCGAATGAAAAAATGATAATGTAAGTGTAATACTAGGTAATATTTATGGATCAATATTATAATAAAATTTTATATTAGGATCGAAAAATAATCAAATTTATTTATTTTTTAATTTTTTCGGGTTCTTTTTATGTATTGTTAATAATTTATTCAATCTATGTATAGGTATAATAATTATTTGTTTTATTATTATTTGTAAATATTTTTATATGTTATTCAGTTTAAACATTTAAATATAAATATGGACTCTTGTCCCAAAAAAATAGACATTTCCAATAAATAGTAAATATTGACCCTCATTAGTAAAATTTCTGGCAATATTTTTATTAACTATAGTTAATAATAGCTATTGAACCCTAAAGTTTAAAAACAAAAATATTATTTTTAAAATTTTAAATCGACATAAATATATTATGCTTTGAAAATAAAAAAAAAACAAAAATATTGTCCACTATAGTTAGTGAATATTTTTTTCTTGTCAAAAATCTCGGTTTTTTAAAATTCTACTCCACTCCAGGACGGACAGGTTATTTTTGTTTAACATTTTATTCCTTCTTTTCTCTTTATCTGATTTTTTTATATATTAAAGTTTTGTATAAATTTTATTTATTATTTATTTTAACTTGCTTGTTATACAACCATTCTAGTTTTTAACCGGGAATCCACATTTAAATTAATTACTCATTCTTCAAAATTTATTTATACAATTTGAAAATGATCTCATGGAGTTATAATAATTATTATACTTTGAAAATAAAAAAAAAACAAAAATATTGTCCACTATAGTTTTTTTCTTGTCAAAAATCTTGTTTTTTTTCTGAATAAAATCCTACTCCACTCTAGTGGAGGGATAGGTTATTTTTGTTTAACATTTTATTTCTTCTTTCTCTTTATCTGATTTTTTCATATATTAAAGTTTGTATAAAATATATTTATTTATTTAACTTGCTTGTTATACAACCATTCTAGTTTTTAACCGGGAATCCATATTTAAATTAATTACTCATTCTTCAAAATTTATTTATACAATTTGAAAATGATCTCATGAAATTATAATAATAAACAACCAAACCGTGTTCTCACAAACAACATGTAAATATTTATTTAAAATGTCAATAATTATTGTCAATTTATATTATTATTTTTAATTTATTAGATTAACACAAAATTTCCGTGTAAACTCAAATAAGAAACACTGCCACACAAACAAACAAAAAAGGTCCAGAATTTTTCCGAAGACCATTTCCTATGTATTTTGAGGCACTGAATCCGTATTTGAGCACCCTATCCTATTAGTTTTCGAGATAACCTCGAAAAACCTTTTTTTATACTCGAAAATAAGGTTTTTTGAGGTTATCTCCCAAATAATTCGGATAAGGTTCTATTTTGACCTTAAATTCGGATTCAGCGCCTCAAAATACATAGGAATACAATGGTCTCTTAAAAAAATCCAGACCTTTTTTCTTTTTGTGTGACTGTGTAATTTTATTATGTTTTTTTTATTATTTTCTTGGTTAAAATCTGGGT